>JAKSZT010020697.1:3276914-3308482 GCA_026826555.1 Tolypeutes matacus
TACTCATTGCCAATTCCTAAGATACAATGGCACATGCTTTTAATTTTACATTCTTATGATAATTCCTTTTTCACTCCTTGTTGTCCCTACCCACTCTACCCATTCCCCCTTGGAACCAAGGAAAATGCCATTTACAATCTGCAGAATCCTGCTCATTCTTTGCCTCTTCCCTGTTGCCCCTCCCCCAAAGTATCTTCTTCACTGGGTCTCCTGTTGTGGCCATCAGGTCTCTGTGTCTGGGTCATCCCAGATCCTCTGACATCCGTATCCCATTTCACAGCCCTGATCACCTTCTACTTGGGCACTAAGTTACAAGTTGTCTGCACTACTTCATGGCCATGGGGCCACATCAAGTACATCAGTGTCAGTGACAAGGGTGATGCCAGCAATGGCAAACAACTTTAAGATGCTTTTAATTCTTGACAGATATTTTGTTTAAAGGGATGTCTGAGGAGGGGAAAGCCAGTTATGGAGGTTTGATGTACCTTTTAATGAAATAAAAAATTGGTATTATTTTATTAATGGATATAATAAACCTAAAGAGGAACTTCTAAAACAGATAGTCAAGGAAGTATCTATGAATAGTTTTGATTTAACAATGGACCTCTCCATCTTTAAAATTTCCAAACTGATAACAAGAACAATAAAACCCCTTACTCTGTTAATATTTTGCATTTGGTCAGCCATTTTACTTAGAAAGAATTTAATGAGAAATCCACAGTTATAATGGTTTTGACATAGTTTTTAAACACATAACCTCCTATGATTAAGATATTAATTTACTGTTAAAATAACCAAGCCCAAAGACTTTATAATGAATATTTCTTGGTATGGTTTCCATTTCACAAGATTGCTGTGCATGAATAAATACTTAAATGATATATGAAATTCCTTTTAATGAAATTAATTTCTGGTGTTATCTTACAAATGAAAACACAACAATAATAGCTACAATCCCTTTCAAGTCCTGCCTGTCAGAAAATATTTTGTTTTGTGAGACTTTTAAAAGAGGCAGCTGACATTGAGATCTTATTTAAACTAATCCCTAGCCTTGTTTTAATTTAATAATGATAGCAAGATATAAAATCATAATAAAGCCCCTTAGTTTCAAGTATAATCCATGGATTGGGCAAGGAAGGGAAGTACAACTAATTATAGAAGATTTCCATGAAATCTGCAATTAGTTATGATAGCTTTCATGTTTTATCTTCATAAATGATACTTCTGAGTCTTTAGTTATGACATGAATGTTGGAAAATATTAAAGCTCTTGCATGCCAAGGGAGCAGATGTGGCTCAACCACTTGGATGCATGCCTGCCACATGGGAGGTCCCAGGTTCAGGTCCAACAACCTCCTCAAAGAAGATGAGCAGATACCACCTCCCACCACAATAAGCTAGAAAGCTGCCTCCTGCCAGAGTGAGGTAAGAAAGCCACCTCTCACTGCAATGAGCTAGATAACCCCTACCACAATAGGCTGAGGCCACAAGCCAACAGATCCTGCATCCTGTGTGGAGCAGATGTAGCTCAATTCATTAGGCACTTACCTCTCATGTGGGAGGTCCTGGGTTTTGTTCCTAGTACCTCCTGGAGAAGACAAACAAATAATGAGCAGACAGATGAGTGAACCATCTAGGGGAGGGGAGATGAATAAAGAAAAATAAAGTAAATAAAATAAATCTTTTTTAAAAAAATGTTACATGCCTCAACAGAAGTTTGATGTGGAAGATTTCTTTGGAAGGAGGAACTCAGTCTGGAACATAAATAGGTGAGAATCACCTTTGAATAATCACATCACAAGAATACCACTGACAAAATGCTGGATGGGATGAGGGAAGAGAATAGGAAATTCTCATCTCAGCCACCTGGAAGCAGCAATAAATGTAAGATCACTGAGGATTCTGGAGAAATTCCTGATGTCCTCTCTCTGGCACTTATTGTGCAAAATTCATTCACCTTCCACACCCCTGGTGTTGATTAAACAATACAGGATAGGTGGAATCATCTCTGCAAAATGTGTTTATTGAAGAGCAAAGAGTCCAAGTTGACTAAATAGCAGCCATGGTAGGATCCCTTGATTGGGAGATGCACATCTCCACAGCAGAGGCTGTGGTGAATGGTGGGGGGGGGGGGCCCGGGGAACCCGAAGAAATCAACTATTTCATCAACTTCCCATCATATGTGCAATATTGCCCATTATGAAAAGTGAATAATACTTAAAGAACAATAATGTATTCAAATAAGGCACCTTGCATCTTTTGTGGTATATTTATCAGTGTGAATCTGAGATCATCCCTGCCACCTAGACTTGTGACCTCAGATGACAATGGGGACCAGGTTTTTCTACTCCTGGTATCCTTCAATACTTCTCACTGTATTTATACACAGACAAAACATCCCAAATGACAAAAAAGGGCCTCCGAAAATTCTGAAATTTTCCACTATAACTTGGGTGAGATCTGGAGCTTTCTGAAATAGAAATGTGTGAATGACACAAATTTGGCTCCAACACTCCTCATGTGGTCAACTCAGAAAATGATGGGCCTATCCACTACTTAGTGAGCCCTGTTATTACAATACCCATAGCTCCTTCAAAGGTTTATGAGCAAATTAGTGTTACCTTAAGAAGAGGGAAGAAATTGACAAGATTCTAGTTTTAACTATGTGGCAGATGTTCTATGGGTGATAAACTGTGCTCTCTATTTAGAAGACTAATATCAATTCTATATTAAAATTTAAAATTTTTCTCTAACTCAATTAGTTCTTGACAACAAATTTCACAGCTGTTTGTGTGTGTGTTGGGAAATTGAATCCCAGTGAAAAGTCCTTGACAGCCAAAGAGATATTGTGAATTGTTATAATGTGACATTTAGCCTGATCAGGTGGCTGAATTTCTTCATGGATCACCTTCAATTTTTAATTCTTTGGAGATTATTAATGCAAGCTTATGGAATCACTATCAGTTGATGTAGTTGTGGTCCATGATGCTGTAGATTTGTTTCTGCCCGGAGACTTCCTGATATATCTGCACCTAAACAGGCCTTCTGGTGTCAGCTGGGTCTAACCCTGTGTGGGCTCCATGTCACAAATCTCAAGATAAGGCCTCACTCCTATACACATCACTAACTTCTGATTTATCTGGAGAAGATCTTGATATTGACTGTTCCTGCATGACCAAGTGAGGTTCAGGACAAAGCATAATACAGATCTAGGCAAATTACTCCTTACTAAAGAGCTGATTCTCAGCAATCCATTCTGAGCACTATTTTCCAATCTCCTTATTGTGTTTTTAGAAATTAAATCTTTGTCTATGACTTAAATATTCTTTCTTCCTGACATAAAAGCATATCATTTTATGGATTTTAATCTGATGTAAATTCAAGTAAGGGATTGGTTTGGTAGGGAGAATGCAGCAACTGTGAAAGCAACCCCTAGAATATCCATTCAAGATAAATTGGAAGATATTTAGCATGATTTCATGGTGTTTTTAAAATACAAAACAAAACATTTTCTATGTTAATCAGAATAATTGCATTAATTAAACTCTCAATACAAAATATGCGATCTGAGTTTCAGCAAATATGGGCATTCTCTTTCTTTACCATTTTTATTTCCTCAGTGGACAGGGAGAGATTTGTGAATAATTAAGGGGAAAAATGGCAAATTAGAGAATAAGGAGAAAATTTATATTTGATGGCTAATCAGGTAGATTTTCCGTTTCACATAACTTCTAATTTTTAGAATATTTATGTATTTTCATGTTTTTTAAAGACAAGGCGTGTATTTTGAGAGAATATAGCACAGTAATATTGATTAGTGAGATTTTTTCAGTGCTCTATAAAGTTGGATGGGGACCATGATATCAACGTTCTTAGGATTTATCCCCTAAATTCCATTTCATTGTTATGGGAAAAGAACTTGTGTGTGTGTATGTTGAAAATCCTGGAGAAATTTCACCCAGTTATCAAATTGACATGAACAGGGTTGGGGTGGGTGGATTTCATGTCCCTCCTGTTGGACTGCTCTGAGAAGAGGACAGCATCAGCCTGGTGTGTTCTGCTGAAATGCAGGCCTGGATGGGCTCAGGAGGAGGCAGTGGGCAGACCAAGGTTGGAGTCATTGAGTTTTGCCAAATCTGTCAAGGACATTGTAGCCATTTGGCAATTTGATGTAATTATGAATTCCAAAAATCTATATTAGATTATGCTTGTAAACTGGTAGGCTAATCTGGGCATGATTAAGTTATGAATAGGGCATTGACTGGGCCATATCATTAGGGCATTGACCACTACCCCTTGGTGGGTGGGGGAATTGAATATAAAAGGCAAGGCAAAGGACAGAGGGAGCAGTTTTTGAGTTGTGGCTTTTGATGTTGGAGTTTTGATGTTGGAGAGAAGGCCCATTAGAAGAGAAGCAAGCTGTTTGCCTGATAGTCTACAGCTAACCTTGTGGAGGAAACAGAGGAGCTAAGCCTGGAGAGAAATGCAGCCCTGGAAAGAGAAGAACCCAAGAAGCCTGAACCCTGGCAATTGTCAGCAGCTGTCTTGCTACAACACATGGCAATGGACTTTGGTGAGGGAAGAAACTTATGCCTTTTTGGCCTGGTAATTGTGAACTTCTACCCCAAATAAATACCCTTTATAAAGACCTACCCATTTCTGGAATTTTGCATTAGCACCCCTTTGCCTGACTAATACAAACATGAAGGAATATCTCAGGAACAGTTCCAATTTGAAGGAGCATGGACTGAAATGGACAGAGAAACAACGTCCCACTATAGGGACAATTGGTAAAATTTGAAGAGGATCCATGGGTTGGATCACAATATAGAAACTGTTTTTTCCTGATTTACCTCTGTTTGGTTACCTAGGGGAGTATTCTTGTTTTGAGGAAACATGCACTGCAGTGTTTTGTGTTAAGGGACAAATGTGTTGAAACTATAACCATTGGGGAATCTGAGTGAGGGGATCAGGAGTTCTTTATACTGTTATTGCAATTTTTATATAAGACCTGTAACTTCTATAATTTCTTCAAAATACAATATTATTTTACAATTACTATGTCAATACCATGCAATAAAGGGGGAAAAATTAAACACTATTATGGAGACTAATCTCTAGATAAATCCATGTCAGCCAAAATTGTGAAACTACCACTCTCTTAAGAGGTTGAATTTAATAAAGGAGGCAGTGTGTGAATGTTTTACTAATGACCACTATGCCTTTGGTGTTATGGATGATTTGGGGATGCCGTGGAAACAGCACTATATTTGGATTCCATTTTTGCACTTGAGCTCTTTTTTCTACTAGGCACACTGAAAACTGACTGCCTTTTACTTCAGGTCAAATACTTTACAGAAAGTAATTTACTGTGCTACTACCTCCTCCAATCCAGCTGCATGGCCCTCTGTATTCTCTACTTCATTTCTCTCTCCAATACTTTCAAAGATTGCTCAGGTCTAACTTCTGTTTTTCTGTCTTTGGCCACATGTGTTTGAATCTCTTCTGTGCATGTGCAATTCTGGGTTCAGGCAAGGACATGCTTTAACAAAGTCTGTTAACTGTCTCTTCTCCCTCCAGGTTCTTACAAGAGGTTTTAGTGTTTATGGGGGCAGAAGGATTGGCTTACCATGACTGTCATTTACCAGCTCACAATGTGCTTGAGGGTTACCAGAGGCTGGCATTTCCCCTTATGTGTCAAAGAAACAACCTGATATGTGGCCCCATTCAGGGAACTTGATTGGGTAGGGGCTTCCTTACATCTTTGAGGTGGTGGTGGTGTTTCAGAGGCCCATGGTGGAGTTAGGAAAGACCTGGGGCATATGAGCTGAGTGAGACAGAATCAGAAAGGTCAGAGTCTGGGAGGTCAAGGCAATTAATAGGGGAGATGGGGAACTAACAGAGGTGATATGAATGAGGGCCTAGAAGTAGGGTTAAGACCATAGAAGAGGGAATAATCCACAGGAGGTGAACTGAGGAAAGAAGGGGAAATTAGTGAAATTGGTGCCTGAGGGGACAAATCAAGCTGCCTGGGATGAACTGAGACAACTGTTGGGATATGGTGCCAGGAAAGAGTAGACTGGGCTGACAGGGTGGGGCCATATGAGGACATTATGACTGGGACAAGCTCAGTGCACAAGAAATGAGGCCAGGTTCATGCATGCCAAGAGGCCAAGAGGCCAAGAGACAAGAGGAAAACAGCCTGGGCCAGAGAAGACAAACCAACTAAATATACCTATGATATTCCAGAGTTATAGAAAACATTTTCCTTTGAATTTATGAAGAGATATTTTTGGCATATTGCATATAAATAATCAAGTGATGTTTCTACTAATATTCCTTAATACTCACCTTCCCATTGGATAAGTGTTGATATTCATTTTTAGCAAATCTGCAAAAGTATTGCCAAATGACTTATTTAAAAAATATATGTGATTTATAAAATGACATTATGCTTCCCAACAATATAGTAAAAATTTAGTAAGCTATTTGTCATTAATATTGCATATGAAGTGATACATTACCAACTTTAGCAGTTAAGTAGATCTAAGAGGTTATACAAATATTTTAGCAGTTAAAGCTCATCATGCAGCATTAAGTTTATCTTTCTTCAAAATTATTCAGATCAGTAAATCTACATATTTTCACTTCAATATGACTAGAGTTCAAAGAATATTCAGTTTTAAAGATAATTGTATACCAGCATGAAGATTTTAGTTTGGTGAATAGTAGATTTGCCCCCCAAATGTGTCAATGCCCTAATCCTTAACACCTATGACTGTATTACCTTAAATGGCAAAAGGAAGTTTTCAGATGTAATTAAAGGTACAGAGTGTGAGATGAGGAGATTTACCTGGATTATCTAAATTTTTTCTGTGGGCCAAATGAAATCACATGGGTTCTTAAAGTTTAGAAATTTTTCTGGCTGATAAATGAGGTAAGTAGGAGGAGAGATTTGAAGAGTGAAATGGGCCTGACACAGCTGCTGGCTTTGAAGAAGGTGGAAGGCACCATAAGCCAGGGAATATGGTTGACTTTTAAAAGCTGGGGATGGCCCTCAGCTGACCTCCAACAAAGAAAAAGGTGTCTCAGTCCAGCTATCACAAGGAACTGAATTCTGCCATCAACCTGAATGAGATTTAACTACAGTTAGATTACATGGTCTTTCCCATCTAACAAAATTTCTTCTAGTGCCTAAATAAGAATTCATTTAGACTTAAGTTGGAGGTTATAGGAATAAATATCAGACTGAAGGAATAGTTAAAACTCCCATCTCTCTAAAAGAATTTGCCTCACACATTCTCATTCTCTATCTCTTACCTAAATAAAAACCATCAGTTAACAGAAATAGAATGAACTTGTTACAGGTTCAGATTATATGGAAAGCAAAACATAATGGGGAAAGGGACAGTCAGAGTGAAGCCTGTTACCTTTCCCTGTGACCTGCAAATAAACTCAATGCTTAAGAGTAGATGTGGTAGCCTGATAAATATGGCTTCACTTATATCTCAAGAGGGCCTGGAGATAAAAGACATCCCCTATCAGACGGTGGCCTGCTGGAACATTCCTTTCCCTTTCACCCAAAGCATTGTATAAACATTCACTGGGGACTGCTTGGCCATAGCAAATGGCCAAACCCTATGGTTATATCAGTTCCTGATGGGGAGGGAGCCAGATCCCTCACCTACAGTACATGAGAGTGGTATATGTGGACCATCTCCCTCCACTGGCTGTGGAGTGGGTCCCACTGGTCATAAGGGGTCGAATCTCACTAGTCAATCTGACCTTGCTTTGTCTCTTCTCTTTCTGAGTAAATGTTCTATTCTGTGCCTGTGTAGGTCATATGTTTTTTGGTGTCACCTGCATGGACTTTCTGCTATCTTCCATTTGTTGAGACCTCTTACTTATAGGTGGTAATAGGTGTCTTGCACCAAAAGTTTGTATGCCAACAAAGCACTCTGTGGCATGGTGGAGGCATAAGGACACATCAGTTTAGTCATCCTCTCATAGCACAGCTCCCTGAAGGGTAATAGGCTGACTGAGGTGCTGGCCTCCTTCTAGCTTCATGGGCACAAGTGAGATGTGAGCACTCTCCATGTGAACAGTGTCAAAATGGTGTCATGGATGGGGGCAAATAGGCAGGAGGTGGGTCCTAGGAAGAGTAGGGAAATTATACCCTGGTTTCTGGCCACCTGCCCACTCCCATGCCATCTGCTGACCCCCATGGTGTCTCAAGGGTTTCATATGACTCCCAAAGGGAGTTTGGGACTTTTTGCAAGAAGCTCTACTGACTCAGGGCTGTTTTCAAGAACAAAATTAGACTTATTCAACACAGAACCACTCCACCTTTGATAAAAATGAAGCTGTTGAAATAAGCTATTTTCCTGAAAATGAATTACATTAGTTAAAAGACAGATATAGGCAAAAAACAGGAGAGTTACATGGGGCTTGGTTAGGGTATCTGCAATGAAAGGGCACTACTGACTCTGTCGGGGAAGCAAACCATCTGCTACAATGTATTTTTGCCTCCATGGAGAAGGACAACCAACAGGACAGAGACAGACAAACTCATCTCTTATTATCTTTTAGTCTGGGAGGCTAGGAGCATGAGAGTGATATTCCCAACTGTGGGGGAAGCTCTCAAATGTAAAATCCCCTGGAAGACTGATCATGAAGACATAACTGTCCTTCAGGTAAAGATGAGATATGTGGCTGCATAATCCCTCTCCTGGTCATAATGTGGATGAGATGGTCCTGCCTTGGATGGCATTAGAGATAATTATGAAACAAGGGTCTGCCCAGGGGAAGACTCCTGTATCCTTTTTACTGTTCTTTGGGACAGTAGAGATTGAAGTTGTAGAAAAGACCCACCACAATTTGTCCTAGTTTGGGGTGGAATCAGCAGCATACCATAACCTTTTTTGACTGAGGTGGCAAAAGTTTAGAAGCCCAGCAGTGGGAAGCTGTGCCGGAAGGGCCATAAAGGAAACACAAAGAACCACTGAGAAAAGACAAAGGAGGGTGCTGGGCCAGCCCACCCTCAGGGAAAAGTGTTTTTTGTTACCAAAGCAGGGGACAGACACAGCAGAAATGTATGGGATCCTTAGAGAAAGACTGCCAATATTATGGGGCAGAAGATTGTCCCTCTATATAAAAGATTAAGGTCTTGTTTTTTTAAAAAACAATTTATTGAAGTATATCATTCATACATGAACATTCATAAACTATAAATGTTCAGTAAATATTGTGAACTTACAAAACAAACATGCATAACATCTTACAGGGCTCCCACACATCACCCCCCGACAAACACCCCACATTATTGCGAAACATTTGTTAACAAAACATGAAAGAGCATCATCAAAGTATTACTACTAACTATAGTAATACTTATAGTAATACTTCCTCCCCTATACATTTTTAAAGGATTTATTTAGCTATAAATCCTTAAAAATAAAAATATTCATTTACTTTTATCCATTTTTAGCCCCCCCCCCCCATTTTTGCTGTTTTCGTGTCCATTCACTGGGCAACTCTCTGTGTCTGTTTCCTGCCTTCTCTTCTCATCCCTTCCCCCTGTCCTCACTGGGATTCGATCCTCAGAATCTCTGATGTGGTAGAGAGGCATCCTACTGACTGTGCCACCTTAGTTCCTGGTTTCTTGGTGCATTTCTTCTTGGCTTTCCCCTGTGTCACTCTCCTGTTACATCATCATCTTGCTGTGTAGCTCACAGGGCCTGACCCGTACACAGGGCCTGGTAGCTCACCCACTCATGGGGCATGATGATTCACCTGTGGATGGGGCCTGATGGCACATCCACTTGTGGGGACTGATGGCACACCTGAGGGTGGGGCCTGCAGCTCACCTGCCTGAGGGGCCTGTCAATGTACCCACATGTGGGTTCTGATACCTCGCTTGCTCGTGGGGCCTGATGGCTCACCCACATGTGGGGCCTGGTGGCCCATGCACCTTCTATATTTTTCTTTTTTTATTTTTACTGGGAGGTCCTGGGGATAGAACCCAGGTCCCTCCATATGGGAGATGGATGCCCATCCACTCGAGTCACATCTGTCCCCATGCTATATCTCTTAGGGTTGACCAAAGATACCCAAAGTTACAGTTTTTCCCATAGAGGATTGTCATATAATAAATCAGGCTTAGTTTATCACCATCATTTTAAACAGCAGACCTAAGGAGAAAAACTAGGTCTGGGGACACATGCATGGTTTCTAATATAGCAAATGTTTAGGCTACCCTGATTATCACAAAATCAGGACAGTGAGAATATTCACAAAGATTAAGGTCTTGTTACAAGCCATAAAAGAGAAAGAGGGCTCACAAATCTGCAAGGGCTTGGAATACTGCAGAGCTGCCCAATGAGCCCCAGATGCAACCCAGGAAAGAAAATGCATAGGTTGCTAAGATTTCCTTGTGTATGAACCAGGAAAAGATGTTCAATAGCAATAGCTATTAGGGAAATGCAGATACAAACTACATGGAGATATCATTTCACATTTTATTATATGGCCATTATTAAAAATAAACAGAAAACTACAAGTGCTGGAGAGGATGTGGAGAAATAAGAACACTTTTATAATTGGGAGATGTAAAATAGTGAAGACTCTTTGGAAGACAGTTTGGTGATTCCTCTGGAAGCTTAATATAGATTGGCTGTATGATCCAGCAATGCCACTTCTGGGATTATATTCATAAGAACTGAAAGCTGGGATGCAAACTTACATTTGCACACTGATATTTATAGCAGCATTATTCACAACTGCCAAAAGACTAAAACAGCTCAAGTGTCCATCATCCAATGAAAGGATAAACAAAATGTGGCATATATACATGGTAGAATATTATTCATCTCTAAGAATAAATTAAAACAGGATGCATATGACTACCTGGATAGACTTTGAAGACATTATATTGAGTGAAATAAGCCAGACACAAAAGGACAACTTCTGTATGGTCTCACTAACATGAACTAAATATGATTATTAAACCCATGTTGTTAAGTTCTAGATTATAGGTTACTAGAAGATAGAATGAATGTTGAGAAGGGGGAGCTGGTACTTAATGTAGGTAGAATTTTTAATAAGGTTGATTGTAAATGTGAGGAAATAGAGCTGATGGTAACATTATAATGAGTATATTAACACTGCTGATTGATAAATGATTATAGCTGAAAGAAGTATTTTAGGCATGTAAATGTCAATAGAAGAATGCTAGAGCTTAATCTAGGGACTGTATAGCAATGAACTTATTGGTGGATGAGGATAGTGGTTAGTACAAATACAAGAATGTTCTATGAACTAGAACAAATGTAAGTCTGTATCACAGGGTGTTAAGAAAATGAGGATATATGGGAAAATACAACTAATGAAACTTATGGACTATAATTAGTAATATTGTAATATTTTTGCATCAAATGACAAAGGAGGGCCTATGTTAATGCTGAGAGTCAACAATGTGGGGGTGGGTATGGGATTTTTCCTTTTAGAGTAAGGAAAATGTTCTAAAATTTAGGTGATGGCAGCACAACTCTGTGATGAAACTGAGATCTACTGAGTGTACACTTTGGATGGACAGTATAATGCATGGGGCTACATAACACAATAAACCCTGTTGTAGATGATGGGTTGTGGTTAACAGTGCAAATATGAGAACATTTTATTACAGTATTAACTGTAAAATACTAATACATGGTATTAATAATAGGATGGTTTATGGGGAAAATACACCAAATGTAAGCTATGACATATATTTAGCAGTAATATTCTGATGATATTTTTTCATCATTTTAACAAATGTTACACAAAAAGGCAAGATGTTGGTGTGTGTATGGGAATCCTGTATGTTAGGCTTTTATCCATGATTCTTTTGTAAATTCACAACTTCTCAAATAAAAATAAAAGCATACCATATGAGGTTTGGGATTGGAACAGAAGTCTCCACTTCTCCAAAAAAAACTGCTAATCATTTCCTGGGACTGTATTTATTTTGGGGACTTAGGGATAAGAAATGATATATTATAGGCAAAATTCCTGTAACCCTTGGTTAAAATGTCATCTCAATTTCTTATTAATAGCATCTAAATCTTGCTATGTGTTAAGTATTTTAAATAATCTCACATAAAGAATTTCCTTTGTTATTACTAAAAATTGATATATGAGTTATCAAGGCCATGAATAGTGCAGAGAATAGATAGGGAGGGGAAAAATAAGTTGGCAAGGTTGTGGGTTGGGAAAAGCAGCTGGAAGAATATAATGAAAGAAAGTTATAGAGAAAAAAAAATAAGTGTGAGAGAAAATATCAGAAATATTACTGGTGGATAATAATTGGAAGGCCACCAACAACTATCAGATAAGGATAGTGACTGTTACCTTTAGTCATTCCAAATAAAAGTTAGAAATGGAATAGGGAACTTTTTGTAAAGATAATGGTCTAAATGAATACATGTACTTTTCCTTTATGCGTATTCAAGCTATTTTAGATGCATACAAACAATGATTTTTATATCTTACTTTGAATTGATCCTTTTTTCATTATGAAATCTCCCTCTTTACCTCTAGTAGTATTCCTTTTTTTTATATTTTTTTAGGTATTGGGAGCTGGGGAATGAACCTGGGATCTCATAAGAGGGAAGCCAGCACTCAACCACTGAGCCACACCAGTTCTTATGACTTGGTTTTTAATGTTTGTTTTTGCTTGTTGTTTGTTTCTGTTTTCCTTAGGAGGCACTGGGAATTGAACCTGCGACCTCCTTTGTGGGAATACTCAAAGTATAGCTTTCTATATATGTCTGAATGCCCTATGCTTTTACTTGGATGAGACCTACTAAACAAATCAAATTCACAAGCGACCCTTTCAGCAGATATTTTGAACATTGAGGTTTCCCCAGACCAGGCTTGTGCCCTCCAATCTATCCTATAGGAAGAAGGTCCTTCTGAAGTGCTTGAAGATATCATTGCAAAGGTAAGGGCAGTTGTGTGGGCAAATGGTATGTAAGAATAGCTGTATTAGTGAGCCAAAGGGGTGCTGATGCAAAGTACCCGAACTCTGTTGGCTTTTATAAAGGGTATTTTTTTTTGGTAGAAGCTTACAGCCACAAGGCCATAAAGTGTAAGTTACCTCCCTCACCAAAGTCTGTTGCCACATGTTGGAGCAAGATGGCTGCTGGTCTCTGTGAGGGTTCAGTCTTCCTCTTCCTCCTAAGGCTCCATGGCTGTAGCTCCTTCTGTTCTCAGCTGTAGGTGAGGATAAGGTTTGTTTTTCTCCCCAGGGCACATTTCTTTCCAGGCTTTCTCAGCTGTTCAGGGCTCTGGTCTCTTCAGGTGAATGGCTTGGCTCTCTTTCCAGGGCTCCAGCATCCAAAAATCCAACTCTATCCCCTGCCATGTCATTTTTCTGTGATTCCCTGCCCACCAGGGAGGCAGGGACTCAACATCCTAGTGATGTTGCCAAATCAAAGCCTTAATCATAATTCAATCAATTAAAAGTGAAATCTCTGAATTTAATATAATCTAATATGCCCAGAGTAACAGACTAGTTTACAAATACAATCCAATATCTATTTTTAGAATTCATAGAAAATGCTAAATGCCACAAGAGTTGCAAGAATAGCTATATTAGTCAGCCAACAGAACCTGCCTGAGACTTACCTGACCCTCAAAAAGATTTCTTCCTATTTTTTCATGAGCAACAAGGCATAGGTTTAGGAGTCTTACGCAAATCCTTGGTAACTCCAAAAGTCCAGTTTCTTACTTCTCCAAACATTTGGATCCTGTAGTCCAAGTGTGGCCAGTTTGCCTGATAACAGTAACCACAACATGTGGTCTTCTACAGGATGTGGAAATATGTACCCTAGACCAACCTACAACTCTATTTACCCCCCAGTGTGTATTATCTCTCCTAGAAAAAAAGGGGGGCTATTGGTATACAGGAGGACACTTCACTAAGTACCATTATCCTTTGATAATCCCAATGTGAAACTCAAGGTTATTTCTTCCTTAAACCCAGGAACTCTTCTACCCAACAGCAACTGGGAGGAACCCAAACATGGCTGCATACATGTCATTGATGAAGATTATTTTGGCAGACCTGACCTCCTAGATGTGCTCTTAAAGGACAGAGACCTGGGAATGTTTACTGATGGAAGCAGTTTTTTGGACCAGGAGCACCAGAAAGTAGGTTATGGTAATGTTACTTTACAGAAAACACTGGAAGCTGAAGATCTTCCCCTAGGTACATCCATACAACCTGCTGAACTCATTGCACTTACTAGGGGTTTACATCTTGGCAATGGAAAGAGAGTGAACATTTACACTGACTCTAAGTAAGCCTTCTTTTTGGTGCACACCCATGGAACTATTTGGAAGGAGAGGTGTCTTTTAAATAAGGAAGCAAGACATTAAACACTGACATCATAGTCACCTTATTAGAAGTAATTATGCTACCTAAAGAAGTGACTATTCTTCATTGTCCAGTGCACTAAAAGAGAAATGCACCTATGGCTTCTGGAAATAACCAAGCTGACCAAGCAGCTAAGCAAGCCACTAAAATGTAAAAACCATCACTAATTCTAACTTCTTCCATAACAATTAATCTCAACCCTTTAAATCCCCTGAGTATGCATCAAGGGACTTAGCTAGAGCAAAAGAATGGTAATTTACTAATCAAATTTCAACTGGGTGGCTCAAGAATGAAGCAGATTTTGTACTTATGCCTGAAAGTCTAATTGAGCCAATCATATCACATTTACATCAGAGCACATATGGCTGAAAAACTGTGTACCACCAGTTGCACAAATTTATCATATGGCCAGATATGAGAAGGAGTGTTCAAAAGGTGAATTGAGATTGTGTAATATGTGACAAAGTCAATCCCAAAAGAGTGCTTCAGCGCATGACAAGGAAGTACAATACTGAGGCCTCAGTGCAGGAGATGATTGGCAACTAGATTTTACAGTAATGCCTAGGGGCCCAAGGAAACTATAAATACCTATTAGCATCTGTAGACACCTTTTCCAGCCAGGTTGAAGTCTTCCCATGGCAAACTGAAAAGGCTTCAGAAATAATAACAACCCTTTTAAAGGAGATTATTCCCAGGCTTGGGTACCAAACTCTACTCAAAGTTATAATGGAAGCACATTCATATCTACAGTCACCAAGAAATATCAAAAGCATTGGACATTAGTTGGAATTTTTTTATCTTATAAGGACCTGAATCTACTGGAAAACTGAAAGAATGAACCAAAGCTTAATGAGAACTTTAACCAAAATTTGTCAGGAAACTAACTTGACAACGGACAAGGCTCTGCTAATTTCCCTGCTTTGCATAAGAGTAGGACCCAGAAGTTGACTTGACTTAAGTCCTTATATAATAGTATATGGGAGATCATTTCTTAAAAACAAGCATCTTAACAATGTTCACTTGGCCTCACTTGGAAACTATCAAATATACTAAATCACTTGGAGCTACTAGAAAATAATTCTATGAAATTTTATAATTCCTCATCATATTTTCAAACACAACAGAATGTTTTCATTGCCTACTTTTAAGCCCTCTTTTCCATAGACTCTTTTAATTATCGTCACTAATTAAATTCTCAAGGAAGGATACCCTGGGATGGAGCTTAGGGTGCTGTATATTTATTAGGGACTGCTATTGGAATCACTTTATGTGAAGAGTAAAGGGGGAGGAAGAAATTCTGGGCAGAGGGAAATGTCAAGCTGCAATGTGGCTTTACAGCTTATGGGATCAAATGTCTATGGGTAAAGTGAAAATACATTGCTTAATTTTTCTTAAGAAATAACATATTCTTTATATATAAGAAGATTACTAAATTTTTCATTAATTTTCTTTTTAAAAGTTGTTAAACACTTCTTATTTATAGGAAAATCATTTATTCCAGAAATCTCTAATATTTAGAAGCTTGTAGGGATTTGCAGTCCTTAGGATGTCAGCTATATCTGACACGAAGATACATGTACTGGATGGTCTTTCTCTTTCATAGTGGTAAAATATGCACGTTCTATAACTGTGAATCATATTTTTTCCTTGGATACAAATTTTTAGCACAAAATGTTCTATTTATATGGACCACAACCTGAGAGAAAGTTGTTAGGTTTCAGGTTCTACTGTGCTTGTGCTTTTGAAGTGTCTGTACTCATATCTCCTATTGAACACCTAAGTTTTGTAGAGTTGAGAGAGAAAGAGTCTTTTGGTCCCAAGTTGTCTATGAAGATTATTCAGGTCTACAGAGTACAATATATTGATTCAAAGTCTTCTGCCATTTTAATGAATAATAGAACTATCACAAACTTAGTATGTTTTTATAGGAAGCACTTTATACATTAGCTCCTTGGATATTTCAAAACCTGTATTTGTTAAACCATTTCATAGAATTGGAAGCAGAAGTAATTGAAGGGAATAATTTAATCATAGTCATGGTTTGAATGTGGCAGATCATGGATGTTTTACCTTACGATGAGTCTGTAGATTTACTTAGTATTAGTGGTGAAGATAATTTTAACTAAGAATGCTCAAGGGCAAATTTTATAATTACCATCTGGAAGCCATAATTACCAGTTTCTTGGGAAATTTCCAGGTTATATCACTCCACCTCTCATGTAATATTACCTTATGTGGGTTTTTATGTAGGCAGTTTGCCTGTCTCTGTAAGTTTATCTGAAAGAGAAGTGCCACATCAGCACTGAGTCTAATCTGACTGGAAACCCAAACACAGTCTGAGATTTCTATGTACAAAGCCCTTGTCTTCCTCAGTGCCATGATCTCAATCATCATACTCTGAATATTGGTAGGAATAGAACTAGAATTCCCATAATGTTTTAGGAATCAGTGACACCCAAAGATTTAGCTATCAGCTTCACCCTAGAAGAATGGGCCTTGCTTGCTGCAACCCAGAGAAAGCAGTTTAGACGGGTCAAGCTGGTGAATATCAATCTTGTATCTGTCACTGAGTTTCTCAAAATTTAATCTATCTATCTAAAATCACCTTCTCTTATACATCCATCTAATATAGCCATCATCTTTTCAAAATATATTCAAGCTGATAGGCCACTAACTTTCCCCATATACCACTCTAATCTCTGCTCTTTCACAACACTTACAACTACCTGAAAGAAATTTGATTCTTCAGTTTTTACTTACATATCATTTATAATTTTCCCAACTAAAATTCCATGTATTTCTACTACTCATTTTCTAATACTCAGAAAAGTGCTCAGAACTCAATGAATATTTTCAACTGACAAATAAATTGAATAAATATTCTCCACATAATTATAGTGTTCTAAAGACTATTACAAGGTTTTAGAACACAAAAATTTAAAACCAGGTATACGATTTTCCATATACAACATAGATTGTTCTGGTGAGCTTATGATTGGGGATATTTTTAAAAGTACTATTCAACCCTGAGAAAACATAAATTCTCCTTGCATGAAAAGACAGAAGATACTGCAATCTTTTAACTTGGGCATCAGCACCAACAGCCAGAGGCCCTTAATATCTTTTGGCACAAGGTGAAGAGATAAAGTTTTGCTAGTGAAGGGCTGTCAATATCCTATGTTCACAGTGTGCTTCCCAGTGCTGTCCTTCAATGTTTACATTATTCTTCCTCACAGCCTACATTGGAGTTGAAGATAAATAGTATCAGGTTTCTGGGGAGTGTGTGAGTGATCATTCTGTCATAATGTGTTGTATCAGTGGGTAGAGATCCATATAATGAATGGGAAGTAGTTAGAGTCCCATCCTCAGAAGGACCGATTTGTCCAGAAAAGGATAGGCGGGAGTCTCTCGAGAGCATGGGCAGTTCCTAATAGGGGAAGACAACCAATGTGTCAAGACCTCAGTCTTGTTGCATGTAACTGTGAATCTTGTCATCCCATGAGTCAAGCCAGGGTGTTGCCATGGGCTCTGGGGGGAGGGGGAAGGAGGAATAGAATAGATAGAACAGCAAGTATTTAATGGTCAGTGGAAATGTTCTGCATGATCTTACACTGACAGACACAGGACATGGTAAATATCATAAAAAATTGTTAAACTGTACCATCTAAAAAGTAAACCATAGTGTAAACCATTGACCATGTTTAGTAGCTATCTTTCACTATTTGTGTATCAATTATAACAAAGGTACCATCCACATATAAAAAGGTATTACTATAGGGAGAGGAAATGGGAAGGATGTCGGATATATGTGAGTCTCTTTTATTCTGTGTGTGACTTTGCTGTGACCTAAAACTTCTATGAAAACAAAATGAAAAAGAGTGAGATACTGGGGAATGAGTGGGGGAAGGTGCCATAGTACAGACAGGACACCAGATATTGCAGTGATGAAAGGCAAAATGTCAAAAAAAATTTTTTTAAATATTATTCCTTTTTTTAAATATCCCAATCTTTTAATTTTATTCTATTTTTAGTTTTTTTAAATTTTTATGTATTTTATCTCATATTTATACTTATTATTATTTCATTTTCCTATTAATTGTATTTGACTATTGTAATGGCTTCATCTTTGAAGAAGCTTTGGATCACAGAAGGGTTACAATGGGAGTGGGGGAGGATCATTGGTGTGAGGTGTCAGGGATGTGGGATCCATGAGAGGAATTTCACCTAAGCACACATATAAGGTATGTAAAAATGTTCAAATGTTCATGGGACACTGTCACAGTGGGTGGAGACTCACACAATAACTAAGAGAATACAGAATTCCCATCTTGGAGGGTTATGCCACATTCTGTAAGGGAGCAACAACAGTCCCTCAAGTGCAGGGGCAGTGACTAGTGAAGGAGGATGATCCACTGATAGGCCCTAGATATCGATGACTAAGATTATGAGCCTTTGCTCCTGAAATTGAAAGTTAAGACTAGTTATGGGGTGCCTAAGGGTTGCCTCCTGAGAGCCTCCTTGTTGCTCAAATGTGACCTCTCTCTAAGCCAAATTCAGCATGTGAATTCATTTCCTTCACCCCAACTGGGGCATGACTCCCCAGGGTGAGCTTCCCTGGCACCAAAGGATTGCTACTAAGCACCAACTAGCAAAGCAACTGGAAAAAGACCTAGAATAAAAGGGGGAAAAGGTAAAGACAAATGAGTTTATATAGCTAAGTGAATAAGGAGGTCATCCCAGAGGTAACACTTATGCACATCTCAGCAGGACCTCATAGATTGCCAAAGTGGATACTACCCCAAATAGTGGGGCTCCTGATGGCTCTGCAGACACCCAGGTCCTATGGTCAGGGCAGATAGCTCCAGAGTTTGGTGCCTTGCCAGTGGGTCCTAATTTTGAGTTTGTGCTCCTAAGAGTGACAGAGTTGGACTCAATTATATCTTCCCTGCACATGGCTCATCTGTCCATTCTATTTAAACCTATACTTGGTGCTGGAGTTTATAGGTGTACATCCAGAGACTCGAGTCTTTGGGCTGCCCATGTGCCAGCTGGGACTGGAACATCAGCTGAGTTGCAATACCTACCTTACAGCTCTTTGGACTCACCCAGGACAACTGGCAGGGAGATGATGATGGACAATGGTTGTCCCAGGGAATGGAGAGATTCTGCAGCTGCAGGCAGGATAGTCCCATCCATCTTAGCCATGGGATATAAGCTTCCTCTCAATTGGAGGTGGAGTGGACTTCGCCATCCCAGAATCCTAGGGATTAGGGAAAGAACTATGGACTAGAGTGGGCTTAAAGATATTCTACTATAGACATATTGTGATTCTAGCAATGGAAGAAATTACAACATTGATGTGGAGTGAGTGGATGCTCTGGGGGCAGGGAGAGGGAAAAACAATTGTAATACAGGGGCTTTTTTTGGACCTGGGAATCATCCTGAGTGACATTGCAATGACAGATACAGGCCATTTTATATCATCACACATGTAGAACCGTGTGGGAGAGAGTGTAGACTACAATGTGAACTATGGTCCATGCTTAATGGCAAAGCCCCAGGATGCATTTTTCAATTGCAATGAATGTGCCACACTAAAGAATGATGTACATTTGGGAGGGTGTGGGAGGTGTGGGGAGTGGGGCATATGGGAATCCCTATACTTTTGTTTAATATTTATGTAAACTAAAAATCTTTTAAAAATATTATTGTCAGCATAGGAGTCAAAATCCATATCTCTACTTACTAAAAACAAGGTATCAATTCTATAATTTAGATGTGATTCCTTCCCCAGTTGGAGCAAGAAGAGGAACTATGGAGAGAAGAGTGAGGATTTCTCCATGGCCAGAGTCAGATGTGCTCCAGGAACCTGTGCTGAAATATGAAATGGATCTTGGTGAATGAAAGAGCAAGTGTTTGGAAATATCAACTGAGGATGTTCTTAGTTGACTAATATTCTATGAAATATATTGAGAACATTAAAGGAAAAATTCCTCAAATAGATTCATCATTCCACACTTTTATCAACCACTACTCAAATATCCATCTTTCATTATCTATGACTTTAGGGATATTAACAACTTGTTGGAGATAAACTTACATAAAGTAGTCCTTGTCCTCATCTTCCTCTTTGAGTGTTTTTTTCTCTTTTTACCTCCTCCCAAACATCCAATGTTCATTTTATTTTTTGCTTACTTTAATTCTGAAAATATTTTATTTGTCAATTTCTCAAAATGTGCTTCCACTTCCTTGACTATACCTTCATTTACATTTTACCCCATCTGAGTGACAATGTTTGCTACATACTGACATGAACATTGTGACTAATAAAAATGCTGGGATTGTGGGAAGATGACATCAGATTAGGCTGACAAGTCTTAGCTCTCTCACATAAACAATGGAGAAAGAGCCCAAGGCTGCCTGAGCGATCAGCTTCGGGGGTCAATAGACCAGGAAAGTGCTTCAAAATCCCCAGGAGTGTGAGGGACAGAGAGATAAAGACTCCAAAACAGAAAAAACTGTGAGTTACTAAACCTCCTGGCCACTAGGAAGGGCTCTGTTTCCCCGCCCCTGAGATATTAAGTGGTGGTAAAACTCCTGGCTCATTGCAGCTGACTTAGAGGGGAGAAGACATCTTCCTTTCTGTCAGCTGTTACAAGGGGAAAGGGAGGGGGAATTGGGGGACTTTTCTTCATTGAATTAACCAGCAGATCCCACTTTGAATTTTGGTTCCAGCCATAACAAAGGAAAACCAAGAGATAAATCTCCGTGAAAAGGTGTGCCAAAGAATGCCATCTGCTGGCCCATCTGGAAATTTCATAGACAAAAACTACTTTTAGGGATCTCTTTACCACACTCTTGGGGAAAAATCTGTGCCCCATTAGTGAGTCTCTGGCACAATTTTGATAACTTAACCTGGGCAACTTTAAAAACTTAGATAAGTTGAACCAAATATCAAAGAAGAGCTGTGAAAAAACAGCAACAATAAGCAAGAGAGAGAAATTGGCTATAAGAGTTGATTCACCAATGTATTCATATGCCTAGACATCAGCAAAAAATTACAAGACATACTAGGAAACAGGAAGAGATGGCCCGGCCAAAAGAATAAATCAAATGTCCTGAAGAGATATAGGATTTAAGACAACTAATCAATGATAATCACATGACTCTCTT
This sequence comes from Tolypeutes matacus, assembly GCA_026826555.1. Lineage (NCBI taxonomy): Eukaryota > Metazoa > Chordata > Mammalia > Cingulata > Chlamyphoridae > Tolypeutes > Tolypeutes matacus. The sequence goes on from JAKSZT010020697.1 coordinate 3,298,503, forward strand.
AAATCAATTTAAGGAGTTGAAAGAAAATATGACTAAAGAGAGAAAGGATATTAAAAAGAAATTGGATGGGCATAAAGAACAATTTGAAATTCTGCAAGTAACAGAATTTATGGGAATGAAAGACATGATGAATAAGATTAAAAATACATTAAACACACATAAGAGCAGATTTTAATTGCTCAAAAACAGAATTAGTGATTTTGAGGACAGAATGTCTGAACTGGAAAAGACAGAAGAACAGAAAGAGAAGAGAATGTAAAAAATGGAACAGGGTCTCAGGGAATTGAATAATCACACAAAACACAAAAACATACATACTACAAAAAGAAAACAGAAAAATAAGAAAACAACATACACATTATTGGTATCCAAAAAGGAGAAGTAAATGGAAGAGGGCCAGAAAGAAAATTTGAGGAAATAATGACTGAAAACTTCTCTATTCTTATGAAAGCCATAAATATCAATATCCAAGAAGGACAACACACCCCAAACAAAATAAATCTAAATAGAACTACCCTGAAACACCTACTATTCAAAATGACAAATATCAGAGTTTAAAAGAAGATTCTGAAAGCAACAAGAGAAAAGCAAATAAACACATACAAAGGAAACTCGATAAGATTAAGTGCCGACCTTGCATCAGAAACCATAGAGGAGAGAAGATAGTGGTATGTGGTATTTAAGGTATTGAAAGAGAAAAACTGCCAGCCAAGAATTCTATATCCAGCAAAGATGTCCCTCAAAAATGAAGGGGAGTTCAAAGTCTTCACAGACAAACAAAAACTGATGGAATACATTACCAAAAGACCAGAATTACAAGAGTTACTAAAGGAAGTGCTGCAGCCTGAAAGGAAAAGAAAAGCACAAGAGAATTGGAGAAGAGTGTAAAAATTAAGATAATTAGAAAGAGTAAGTGGAAGGATAAAAAGATAGACAATAGTATAATATGACAACAGAAAGGCAAAGATCAAATTGGATGAATTAAGTAATGCTTTTACAGTAATAACATTGACTGTTAATGGCTTGAACCCCCCAATAAAAAGACATAAACTGATAGAATGGACAAAATAATATGAGCCATCTATATGTTGTCTACAAGAGATTCACCTCAGATGTAAGGACACAACCAGGCTGAAAGTGAAAGGCTGGAAAAAGTTATTCCATGCAAATAGTAATCAAAAAGAGCCAGAGTAGCAATACTAATTTCAGACACAATAGTTTTTAAATGCAAAACTGTTATAAGTGATGAAGAAGGTCATTATATATTAATAAAAATTACAATTCAACAAGAAGAAATAAATCTTTATGCACCTAACCTCAGGGCCCCAAGATACACAAGGCACACACTGGCAAAGCTGAGGGGAGAAATAGATGTCTCTACAATAATAGTTAGAGATTTCAATACACCACTCAGTTTTGGATAGAACATCTGGACAGAGGCTAAAGAGAGACCTTGAATAATATAATAAATGAACTAGACCTAACAGATATCTATAAAGCATTGTGACCCCAAACAGCAGGATTACATTCTTTTCAAGTGCTCATGATTCCTTCTCCAAGATAGACCATACATTGGGTCACAAGACAAGACTCAAGAAATTTTTAAAAAATTGAAATGATACAAAACACTTTCTCTAATCATAATGGAATGAAGCTAGAAGTCAATAATGGACAGAAAAAGGGAAAATTCATAAATATATGGAGATTAAAAAACACATTCTTAAATAATCAGTGGGTCAAAAAGAAATTGCAAGAGAATTTTGCAAATATCTTGAGACGAATGAAAATGAGAGTACAATGTATCTAAACCAATGGTAGACCACAAAGGCAGTGCTGAGAGGGAAATTTATATCCTTCAATACTTACATTAAAAAAGAAGAATGAACTAAAATTGAAGATCTAACTGCACACCTTGAAGAACTAGAAAAAGAAGATCAAACTAATCCTAAGCCAAATGGAAGGAAATAAATAGTAAAGATCAGAACGGAAATAAAGGAACTCAAGGAAAAAAAAACAATAGAGAGAATCAACAAAACCAAAAGCTGACTCTTTGAGAAGAACAACAAAATCGACAAACCCTTAGCTAGACTGAAAAGGAATAAAAGAGAGAAGATATAAATAAATAAAATAAAAAATGAGAGGGAGACATTGCCACTTACTGTCTAGAAATAATAGAAATCATAAGAGGATACTATGAGTAACTGTATGCTAAAAACTAGAAAATGTAGTTAGACAAATTACTAGAAATACAAGTACCACATACATTGATCCTCAAAGAAACAGAAGACCTCAACAAACCAATCACAAGTGAAGAGATTAAAACAGTAATCAAAAACCTCCCAAAGATGAAAAGCCCGGGCCTAGGTTGCTTCACAGGTGATTCTACCAATCAATTAAAGATGACCTAATATGTATCTTGCTCAAGATCTTCCAAAAAATTGAACAGGAAAGAATACCAAACTCATTTTATGAAGCCATCACCCTAATACAAAAACCAGATAAAGATACTAAGAAAAATAAAAATTACAGACCAGTATCTCTAATGAACATAGAAGCAAAATATCTCAACAAAATATTTGCTAACAGTATCCAAAAGCACATTAAAAGAATTATGAACATTGATAAATTGAAGAAGAAATGTCATATGATCCTCTCGACTGACACAGAAAAGGCATTTGACAAAATACAGCATCCTTTCTTATAAAAGATAGGAATAGAAGGAAGATTTCTCAATACAGTAAAGCGAATATATGAAAAACCTACACCTAGCATTGTACTCTACAGGAAAGACTGAAACATTTCCTACTGAGATAAGGAGCAAGACAAGGATGTCTGCTTTCGCCATTATTGTTCAATATTGTGCTACAAGTTCCAGCTAGAGCAATTAGGCTAGACAAAGAAATAAAAGTCACCCAAATTAAGGAAGAATCAAAACTTTCACTATTCACTAATGACATGATCCTATATCTAGAAAATCCTGGGAAATCCACAAAAAAGCTTCTAGTATTAATAGATGAGTTCAGCAAAATGGCGGAATACAAAATTAATACTCAAAAATTAATAGTGTTTTATACCTTACTGATGTGCAATCTGAGAAGGAAATCAGAAAAAAAATTTCATTATAATAGCGACTAAAACAATCAAATATTTAGGAATAAACTTAATCAAGGATATAAAGGACCTGTATTCATAAAAATACAAAACATTGCTAAAAGAAACCAAAGGAGCCTTAAATAAATAGAAGGATATTCCGTGTTCATGGGTTGGAGGACTAAATATCATTGATGTCATTTCTACCCAAACTGATTTACAAATTCAATGCAATCTCAATAAAAACTCTAACAGCCTTTTTTGCAGATATCAAAAAGCCATTTGTCAAATTTATTTGGAAGGGTAAGTGGCCCCAAATAACCAAATATGTCTTTAAAAGAAGAATGAAGTTAGAGGCCTCTCACTTCCTGACTTTAAAGCATGTTATGTAGCTACAGTGGTTTAAAAGCAAAACAAACAACAACAAAAAAACAGCATGGCACTGTGATAAGGACAGACAGATTGACCAATAGAACTGAATTGAGAACTCAGAAATTGAACTTCACATCTATAGTCAAGTGATTTTTTAAAGATTTATTTATTTATTTGTTTGTTTGTTTATTTATTTATTTCCCCCTCATTGTTTTTGCACTTGCTGTCTGCTCTTGTGTGTTCTTCTGTGTCTGCTTGTCTTCTCTCTTTAGGCAGCATTGGGAAATGATCCTGGAATTTTCTGGAGTGGGAGAGAGGCTGCTCAATCTCTTGCACCACCTCAGCTCCCTAGTCTGCTGTGTCTTTTATTGCCTCTCTTCTGTGTCTCTTTTGTTGCATCATCTTGTTGTGCCAGTGCTCTTCACGGGCCAGCACATGGCATGGGCCAGCCTGTTTTTCACCAGGAGGCACCAGGAACCAAACCCTGGACCTCCCATGTGGTAGACAGGAGCCTAGTCACTTGAGCCATATCTGCTTCCTTAGTCATGTGATTTTTGACAAGGCTTTTAAGCTACTCAGCTGGCCCAGAACAGTCTATTCAACAAATGGTGCTGGGAGACCTGGACAGCCATATCCAAAAGAAAGAAAGAATACCCCTTCTCACACCTTGTACAAAGATTAACTCAAAATGCATCAAGGACCTAAATATTAAAACAACAGTGGAATGGATGTGGCTTGGGTGCAACATCTCTTACATGGAAGGTCCTGGGTTCAGGTACCAGTGCTTCCTAAAGAAGACAAGCAGATGCAATGAGCAGATGCAACAAGCAGGTGCAACGAGCAAATGCAATGAGCAGACAAATGAGCAGACACAATGAAAAGGGAGCAGATGTGGCTGAAACAGTGGTATGCCTACCTCCCACATGAGACTTCCTGGGTTTGGTTCCCAGTGCCTCCTAAAGAAGAGGAGCAGACACAATGATCAGACATGACAAGAAGCCAGTGATCTGATACAGTGAGCAGACAACAAGCAAAAACAGTGAACAAATGAGTGCAAACACCAAGTAGAAACAATGAGCAGACAGTTGAGGGAGCCATCTCGGGGAAGGAGGAGCAACCATAAAACTCCTAGGAGAAAATGTAGGAAAATACAAGATCTAGTGGTAGGCAGTAGTTTCTTAAACCTTACACCCAAAGCATGAACAGCAAAAGAAAAACTAAATAAATGGAACCTCCTCAAAATACCCCAAATTTTCCATTTCAAAGGACTTTGTCAAAAGGATGAAAAGGCAGGTGACTCAATAGGAGAAAATATTTGGCAATCACAAATCTGAAAATTTGCTCAATTTTTCTTTGAATCTGAGCAAATATAACTTAATACTATAAAATATTAATATAAGATAAAAAATACTCATTATACTAAGTTTAGGAGACCAGACTCATAGTACTACATGTTCTATGATTCTATTTATATAAAATGTAAAATGAAACTAGATTAATATTTATGTAGGTCTGAGGAAGAAATGCTAAGGGATGTGGAGTCTTTCTTTTTTGGAGTAATAAAATTATTCTAAAAGTTTTGAGATGATGAATGCACAACATTGTGATTATACTGAAAGCCATTGATGATACACTTTGGACAGATCATATGGTATGTGGATATATCTGAATAAAACTGCCTAATAAACAAATAAATAATTGTGCAATAATAGCCAGAAACAATAGCTATGTGCAGCAGGGGAAACATAGATTGAGAGGTGAGGATTTTTCTTGTTTGTTTGTTTTTGTTGTTGTTTATTATTACTATTATTGAAATACTGAAAATGCTGTAGTTCATTGGTCTCACCCAGGACAACTAACAAGTACATGATGATGGACAACACCCATCCCAAGTAACAGAGAGTGTCTGCAACTGCAAGCAACATATCTCCATCCATCTGCCCCCATGGGATCTAAGCCCCCTCTTAATTAGAAGCAGACTGGGCATCACCATCTGAAAATCCTCAAGATTGGGGAATGAACAATGGTCTAAAGCAGACTATATCTATTATAGATTTATTATTATTCTAGCAATGGAAGAACTCTTATCATTGATGTAAAGGCAGTGGCCACCAGAAGTTCTGAGGGATGGGAGAGGGAAGAACAGGTGTAATACGGGGTCATTTTTCGGACATTGGATTTGTTCTGTATGACATTGCAGTGACATACAGGCCATTGAATATTTTGTCATAACTTACAAAATTGTGCAGGACAAAGTGTAAACTATAACATAAACTGTAGTCCATTGTTAGTAGCAATGCTTCAATATAGGTCCATCAATTGTAACAAATGTGCCACACTAATGAAGAATGTTCAAAACCCCTCCCCTCCCAAGGCTTGGGAGGTGAGGAAGTGGGGCTTATGGGAATCCCTAAATTTTTTACTTTATTTTTTATTTTATTTTATTTATTTATTTATTTATTTATTTTTAATTGTGGGTAAAATTCAAATTTTTCACAATACATACCAATATTTGTAAAATGATATATAAATATATATGCATATATGTGCATTTGCTTACATAAATGTTATTTATATATATATATATATATATATATATATATATTTTTTTTTAAAAGGTGCTTAGATTACCTAAATATTACACAGAAATTACAGGGATTCCCATGTTCCCCACCTCCCACATTGATGACTAGCCTTATGAGTCTTTGCTCTGGTAATTGAAACTTAGCCTACTGTTATGGGGTGCCTAAGGGTTGCCACCTGAGAGCCTCCTTGTTGCTCAAATGTGGCCTCTCTCTAAGCCAAACTCAGCATATGAATGCATTACCTTCCCCCCAACGTCAGACATGACTTCCTTATTTTTTTAACCTTTATGTAATATAAAGCTTTTTTAAAAATAAAAAAATGAATTATAAAAAAAGAAAATACTCAAATAATGATTGAAGTGATGAATGCACAACTATGTGAGTATACCAAATACCATTGATTGTACACTTTGGATGAATTGTATGTTTTATTAATTTCAAATCAATAAAGTTGATTTGTTTAAAAAAATTTCATTTCTCTAATGCCATTCTAGCAGATAGTTTAAAATCCTTTTGGGAAGAGAAAATGACATTTAAATACAAGAAATGACATCATTTTATTAAAATAAAAATAAGGCTGTAAATACTGGAGTGTTGTAGGGGAAGAAAAAGCCCCACAATCCTAAGCCAGGCAGTGGATCATATCCTACATTAAAAATTTGTTGCCAATGCATCTCTGACAGACATGGAGTAGTTAATGTCTTCTGCTAAGGCTTCCATTACAGATGCAAGAAAAAGAAGGTCCTTGCACTTTCTGTCTCGTTGTGGCAGCCAAGATTGAATGGCGGAATACAGGAAATTCTAAAAACATGGGGAAGGGAAAATAATTTTGCAACACAGAAATAAACTTGTAAACAACAAATACTCTTTTTACCCCACAAAAGAAATCTTTTTGAAGTTTGGATTTACATGAGACATGTTGGAAGACTATTTCCCCTACACTCTTGCCTTCTGGTTGATTTCTTCTGGTTAAAGCTTTAGAAACGCTCAAAGGTTAAAAAAAAGAAAACTTGATTAAAAGCAAGCTGGTGGTTCTTCTTTTAAAATAAATTGTTGCTGGGTGGTTTTTGTCACTCTGATATCTCAGATGAGGAGGTGGAAGATCATTACAGATGCGAAAAGGGCCCCATTTTCACCATGATTTAGAACAGACAGATGGTGTACACACTAACTTATGCATGCACATGGCACTGACTTTTGGTGATCCATTTTGCATATTTTCCCTTCAAATTCCCACTCTTTGCCTGGATTAAATGGTAATAATAATGCAAATATTATAGCTGTCCTGATTTTGTGATAATCAGTGTAGGCTAAATAGGCATTATATTAGAAACCATGCATGTGTCCCCAGACCTAGTTTTTCTCCCTAGGTCTGGTTTTTAGAATGCTGGTGATGAACTAAGCCTGATTTATTATACGACCATCCTGTAAGGGAAATGACTTAACTCTAGGTATCTTTGGCCAACCTTAAGAGAAATAGCAGGGGGACAGATGTGGCTCAAATGTTGGACATCCTTCTCCCATGTGGAGGGACCTGGGTTTGATCCCTAGGACCTCCCAGTAAAAGTAAAAGAAAGGGAGGTGTGGAGGGCGCATGGCTGTACCTCCAGGCCCCATGAGCCAGTGAGCCTCTGAGGCCTCATGCATGGGTGTGCTGCCAGGCCCCACAAGTGGGTGAGCCCCCCAGGCCCTGTGTGCATGTGTGTGGCAGTTCCCACATCAGGCCCTGTGTGTGGGTGCGCCACCAGGGCTTGCAAGCATGTGAGCCCCCCTGGCCCTGTGCATGGGTGTGATGTTGAACCCCGTGAGCCATGCAGCAAGATGGTGACATGACAGGGGAGTGACACAGGGGAAAGCCAGGACGAGATGCACTGAAGGACAGGAACTAGGGTGGCACAGGTGGTGGGAGGCCTCTCTCCCACAATGGAGTTTCTGAAGGTCAGGTCCCAGTGGGGATGGGAGGAGGAGGATGAGGGGAGAAGGCAGGGGCAGATACAGAGAGTTGCCCAGCAAATGGACATAGGAATAACAAAAACGTGGGTTAAAGATGGATAAAAGAAAATATATAGATAAATGAATCCTTAAAAAAAGTAAAGGGGAGTAAGATACGGACTATAGCTAGTAGTAATACTTTGACGATGCTCTTTCATAATTCCTTAACAAATGTTTCACAATAATGCAAAGTATTTGTGGCGGGGTGATGTGTGGAAGCCCTGTATTATGTTATGCATGTTTGTTTTGCAAGTTCACAATGTTTACTGAACACTTATTGTTTATGTATGTTCTTGTATGAATGATATACTTCAATACATTGTTTATAAAAATGGTACTAATATAGAAAAGCCTTGGAGAAAGAAAGTGGTCCCCAGGGAGAATGCCCACTTTAGAAATTAAACCTTCATGAGGGCTCCCTAGGAAACAGGCAGAGCTGCCTGATGAGTTCCTACCACTTTCAGATCACATACTCTTCTTTCCTGCCTCAAAAATTCATTAGAAACATGATGTCCAAGAAATGCTAATGAGTGGATCTATGAAATTCAAGAAGGATACAAAGCACCTGAGGCTGGCTGTAACATATCAGTTTTTGTTTGCATATTTGCATAAGTATTTCCTTAAGGGAAATATGACTCAAAAATATTTAGGAACCAATAGCATAAATATTCCATAGAGAAATGTCTTCAATGTAAAGGAACTTATTCTATCACTCATAAAATATTAAATTAAATGAAAAATATTTAAAATATCTTATATGGAATTTAAATACAGAATATTTCAATAAATATTTCAATTACGAAAAAAGAAATAAGAATGGCTTTAATTTATTTTTCTTGCCTAAATGCCAATAAAATGTTGAACAGAAGTGGCAAGAATGGAGATCTTTTTCTTGTACCTGATCTTAGAAGGAAAGCATCCAGTCTTCCATCCATATTAAACTTACCTTGTATTCATGGGATAAATTCTACTTGTCATTGCCTATAATTCCTTTTATATGTTGTTCGACTCAGCTTGTTAGTAATTTATTGTAAATTTTTACATTCATATTCATAAGAAATACTGGTCTATAGTTTTCTTTTCCTGTGATATTTTTATCTGGTTTTGGTATCAGGTGTTATTGTCATCATGAAATGAGTAAAGAAATGCTCCTTCTCTTCTATTTTTTGGCAGAATTGTGAGGAAATCATATTAATTCTTCTTTAAATATTTGGCCATAGTCCTTGGTTAGGTCATTTGGGCAGGGGCTATTTTTTTGTGGGTAATTAATTGATTACTAAATCAACCTTTTCAATTGTTATAAATTTACTCAGAATATTTCTTCTTCAGTTTCACTACCTTCTGTCTTTCTGGGAATTTGTCCATTTCACCTAAATTATTCATTTTTTAGCCATAATATTTTCTTAGAACTCTGTAATAATCCTTTTTATTTCTCTGAAGAGTTGTAAGTCCTTTTATTTTTTATTTTTTTCTTCCTTTTTTTTTTTTTTTATTATGGGTAAAAATCAAAATTCTCACAATACATACAAACATTTGCAAAATGATATATAAATATATGTGCATATATGTGTATTTGCTTACAAAAATGTTATTTATATATATATATATATACATATATTTTAAGAGGTACTTAGATTACCCAAAATATTACACGGAACCCACTGGGATTCCCATGTTGCCCACCTCCCACACCTCCCACCACATCCCACACAAACATCTCCCACAGTGTGGCCCACCACCCTCAATGAACTTACACATCCTGGAGCCTTGCCACCAACCATAGACCACAGTTCACACTGTAGACCACACTCTCCCACTCAGTTCTGAGTGGTGTGTGCTGATTTAAAATGGCCTACATCCATTGCCACAACAGTACTCAGGACAACCTCCAACTCCCAAAGAAGCCCCTGTATTTCAACTGCTCATCCCCTCCCTACCCAG
>JAKSZT010020697.1:3338482-3352969 GCA_026826555.1 Tolypeutes matacus
ACTGGGAAAACAAATGGAGGAATATATATATATAGTGATTTAGAAGGCTAGAATTATGAGGAGGTAGAGAAATAGTAGAGAATGTTCTGAAAGGAAAAAGTTAATACTAATTAAAAAAAAGAAAGAAAAAAGAAGAAGAAGAAAACAAAATAGATGGGATAGAAATTGACACCCTTAAGTTGTGGGCCTATGAAAAAATGTTGTCTCTAAGAGCCACAACAGAAAATAGAAGGCAGAAACATGCAGGAAGGATAAGCGATAGTTTGTAATACAGAATCAATATTTACAGCGATTGGGAAATTACTGAATAAGAAGCCCAGCAAATAAGCGACCAGCTGGCAGCACCTATTTAAAAAAAAAATAGAATGAAAAAGGAAGGGGAGAGGAAAATGGGAATAATAGCAATAGACCAGAAAATAACAGAGAGAAACCAAAGATCCACACAGGCAAGCATTCAAACAGAGCTAAGGGGGGTCAATGATTCCCCTAGGGTCCACGTGGATCCTTCCTGCCTACTTGTGTTTATCAGTGAATTTCCCCACAGGGTTCTATATGCAGGTCCTGAAGCAGCTTTTAGCTATTAAACTAAATTAAAAAGAATTTATTTTTCATTTGTTGAGGTGACCTCACTTTTTTTTTTTTTTTTTAGCCAAATGCAGGACCCAAAATAATTCCTCTTCTAGACCAACCCCCTTACGGAAGGGACCCTAGCTGGGCCCGTGGAAATTAATCAAATACGTCCCACTTTCCGGACTCCCCAGTTTAGCTGTAGCTCTGATGTTAGTCAGTGAGGAGTGCTAAAGATGGAGGATTCCGCCTCTTCTGGCGCTGAGCTCCAGCGTCACCGGGCTGCTCAGTAAATCAGTTTGAGTGCAGATTCGCGTCTGCTCTCAGCCTGGTGCTGCTTCAGTTCGGCTTATCTGCTCCCCAAAGCTATGGGGCGGTGCAGGCAGCCAGATCGATGTCTAAAAATATAAAATACCCTTCCCTGTCTTCCAACCGAACCCTCCCTTCTTTGGGAAGTGTCCCTTCCTCCTGGCTCCACAGCGGCCCGGGTCTTATCCCTGGGTGGATAGGGAAATCAGCTGCGTTCCCCAACCAAAATCCCCCCTCCGGTTCACCGGGTGCTGACTAGCTCGTTTGCTCTGTTCACACAAGGTCCAAGGGGCGCCAGGCAGCCAGCTCCCCAGAAAATAAAACTTTTTCGCCCCGCCCGCGGCTCCAAATGGCCGTTTTATTTTTTTTTTTTCGTAACTGCGGGGCTCAGCCGCCTGTGCCAACCGCCACCGGCAGCCTCAAAACTCACAAATCTCCACCGTTCGGTCCACGCCGCCGATCCACGCAGATAGATGTCCCAAGCCTCTCACTCCACGCGTGCACAGCACAGACCCCCGGGCAGGACCCCGTCCCCAATCCGCCTTGCTCTGGGAGCTTGCAGTGTGCGCCCTCCTACACCAACGCCATCTTGCCGCCTCAATGCAATACTTCTCTACACACACTAGGATGCCTAAAATAAAACAGGTAATATCCAAAAGTTGTTTGTTTAGGAAGTGGAAGAAAAGAGAACACTTATTCACTGTTGCTGGGAATGTAAAATGATGTGGACATGAGGAGAAATAATCTGGCCATTTCTTTAATGATTAAGTATAGAATAACCATAAGATCCAGAAATTCCAGGCCTAGGTATATACAAAAGAGAAATGAAAATATAAGCCCCCCCCAAAACCTTAACTACAAGTCTTTATAGCAACATTATTGATAATAGCCTAAAGTTGGAAGTAAACCAAATATCCATCAACAGATGAATGGATTAAAAACTGTGGAATAAAAAGAATTCAAAGCATAGACTTGACAAGGTACATTCACACCAATGTTCCTAGCAGTAGTCGTATTGTTCACAATTGGCAAAAGATGAAAGCAACCCAAATGTCCATCAACCAATGGCTAAACAAAATGTAGTATATATGTACAATGGAATATTATTTAGCATTAAAAAGGAATGAAGTTCTGATTCATGCAACAACATGGATGAAATAAGCCAGACACAAAAGGACAAATATCATCTGTCATTGATATGAAATAATTAGAATAAGTAAACTCATAAAGCCAGACTCTTGAATATAGGTTACCACAGGCTGGGGTGAGGGTAAGGAATGGAGAGTCAATGCTTAAATTGTCCAGAATTTCTATTGAGTTTGATTGTAAAGTTCAGGTAATGATGGTGGTGAATGTAACACATTGTGAATATAATTAACAACAGTGAATGATATATGTGAATGTGGTTAAAAGGAGAAATTTTAGGTCATATGTGTGTGAAGAGAATAAAAATTAAAAGAAAAAACATAAGATTGTACAACAAAATGAACCCAATTTTAATTGGTCAACTATAGTTAATAGTACAATTATTAAAATGTTCTTTCATGAATTATAACAAATGTAACTCACTAACACTGGATGTTAATAATAGGGTGGTTTGTGAGAATTCCATGTTTTATGTATTTTATACATGCTATTTCTGTATACCTACAATTTCCCTAAGAAGAAAGTTATTAATAAAACCTAGAGTATAGTTACACAATGACACAATGGAATATTATTCAGCCAATAAGAATGAATGAAGTACTGATACATACCTCAACTTGGATAAACCATCAAAACTTTGTGTGGGGGAGTGGATGTGCCTCAAATGGTTGGGTGCCTGCTTCCCACATGGGAGGTTCTGGGTTCAGTACCCAGTGCCTCCTAAAAAGAAAAATGCAAACAATCAACAGATGGAAAAACAGGGGGGCCAATTGGCTTAGTGATTGGGTGCCAGCTTTCCACATACAAGGTCCCAGGTTCAATCCCCTGCTCTGTAGTTAACAAAAAAGGAAAAGAAAACAAAAACCTTTTGTTTGAACAGAAAAGAAGATGAATTTTATGATTCTATTAATATCATTGTACAGAATAGGAAACTCTATAGAGATAGAAAGTAGAAATGGGCAGAGAGGTGGGGATAGGTAAAGGGTATAGTGTTTCTTTCTCAAGATGATAAAAATGTTCTAAAATAGTCCATAGTGATTGTTGTATATATGACTGAATATAATAAAGAAAAATTCTACATTTTAAAAGGATGAACTGCATGGTATTAAAATTATATCTTAATAAATCTGCTTAAAAACATATGTGAAGGGAGTAATGTGGCTCAAGTGTTTGAGTGCCTGCTTCCCATATGGGAGGTCCTGCATTTGGTTCCCAGTACCTCCTATAAACAAATAAGCAAAAAACATGCAAACAAATGGAATAACCAACTCAGGGGAGCTAATGTTGCTCAGTGTTTGAGCACTGGCTTCCCACATATGAGGTCCTAGGTTCAATCCCTGGTCCCAGTACCTCAAAAACACAAAAGCATATGTGAGTATATATGTTTGATGATTATTTCTTAAATAAAACATCAAAAGCATGACCATAATAGAACAAGCTAAAAATTTTGTATGGATCAAAATATGCTTTCCACTCTTAGAAAGATAATGATAAAACAATAAAAAGACAAGTCCCAGATTGATAAAAAATATTGACAAATTTTACATCCAATAAAACTTATGTGCATAAAATAAAGCATTAAAAAATTCACAAACATGAAAACCAGAACCTCATTTTTAAAAAGGCAAGATGTTTGTCTACACACATAAGTTTAGAGAAAATAAGCATGTGAAAGGATGCTCAAAATCATCAGACTTCAGTTCATGTAAACTAAAAGTAGAATGAGTCAACACTAAAAATTTGTTAAAATAGTGAAATTTTTAAAAAATCAAATGAACAATACCCAGTAATGGAGAAGATACAGAACAAATGATAATATCATACACATTAATGGCAATATACTTCAAGATATTACAGATCCATTTCAAAAAAACTGTTCTCTTGAAAAGTAAAAATATGCTTACCATAGATCCCAGCAATTCAAGAACTATGAATTTACTTTACTGATATTTAAACCTATGTTCAAGGAAAAAACTTTTTACAATTGTTTTTAGCGACTTAATCATAATCAACAAAAACTCTAAATAACCCAAACATCCTTCAAATAGTAAATGCACAAAGAAACTGTGACACATCATTATCAAGGAATTCCACTAGGCAATATAAAGGAAGGAAATAGATTTATACACAACACATATGAATCTTAAATGTACTATAGTAAGTAAAAAAGCTAGATTCCAAACATAATTTACTATATGATTCCTTTTTTTTTTTTTTTTTTTTTTTTAATTCTAGCAAGGGAAAAACAACAGGAAAAGAAAACATCTAAGTGCTTGCTAGTGTTTGAGAAGGTAGGAAGTATTGACTGCAATGGAGTACAAGAGAACTATTTGGGTGAGCTATACATTGAATATGGTGGTGGTTAAATGACTGTACACTTTCTCAGACAGTTGGTAACAGCACACCAAAGGTTGGATTTTATACATATAAATCATGAATAAAAATAACAGAAGCATGATGTCACCAAATGGCATATAAGATACTCCTGTGTTCTGTCTCCTGACAGGGGTTTTGAACAAGCAAAAACTGACACAACCTTCTTTCTATAAGCTCCAGAAAACAGCTAAACATTTGCAGTAACAGGGAGACTGCCAAAATTTAAAAAAGGCAACTTCATAAATGGCAATTAATTTTTTTAAAAAGTTGAAGGAGTCTCTCAACAGTATTGAACAGCATTGAACCCAAAGTTAACTTCCTGATTTTGGGTTTTCTAGGAAAATGTCCTTGTTTTGGAGATAAATACACTGAAGTAATTTTTGTGAATTGTTTGTTTAGTGAGCAGATATGGTGAAATTACAACAACTGGGAAATCTTAGTGAAGGGATTGTACTACTTTGTAATTTTTATACATTTGATATTACAAAATAAATTACTTAAAAATAAAAATCATGTGGCTACAGAATCAGGCTAGAGAGGGAATCAATAGGTGGTTTTGGAACCTGGTAAGAAGTCCATGTGGACATCAATATCCCCACGATGCCTGCTGGAAGACCCTCATGAGAAATCCCATTCAGAATGAGATTTCCTCCAGAAGCCAGGAGAGGCCCCAGATATTCTCCAGGAGCCTTATCATTGGGCCCTCCTGGGGGATTGATGGGTGGGGTAATCAATCAGAAGAGCAAACAGCTGGAACTCCTCCCATGCCATTAGCAAAGGGACAGAATAATTAATGGTTTAAAAAGCAAATGAGAAGCCAAATCAGTATTCTTCTTGCCTTCACCCTGGTTCCTGCTTTCTGTGCCCAGCTCTTGCCATTTTTCCCCTGCCATGATGGCCATGCAAATAAACCTGGGCATTTATAATCTATCATGCACTATTGTAGTCTATAAATCAGCCTTCTTTATCATTCTTCATCCCCTTCCTTTCCATCAGGGACCTATGACCTGTTATTTTCTCCCATTTCTCTTCCCTCCCTACCTTAATAAATGACTGGCCTAATCAATGTGGCTTGCACTTGAAATTCATTTCTTGTAGCTTAGCCAAGAACCTAGACAAAATCCAGCAACATATTTTGGTCCTGCCATCCAGGAGGTTATTGGTGAGTGAAACTATGATCTACAGCCTATTTAATGCCTTCTTTTGGTTATACATTTTAAATGGGTTCATCTATGAGCCCCTATAGGACATAATCCTTGGAGGGAGGAGACTGGGGTGTGGGAATTCTCTGCATCCATGCCACATGCCCAGTCTAGTGAGAACTGACCCCAGCTGGGAGGGCAAGGGCACAGGGCAGGGCCCCAAAGCAGGGCCCTGCCAAGACAGAAGCTCACTGGCCAAGCTCTGAGTGCTGCAAAGCTGCTTTTTCAAGCCCCTTGAGCAGCCACCAGCTTTGCCATCAGACATGGCTGCCATTGCCTTCTCCCATCCTCTCTCAGTGGCAGTAGCAATGAGTCAGAGCTGGGGGTTTGTGCCTCCCCATGGGTCCACACCTTTGCAGGCTTGCCTTCCTATCAACCACACCCAGCTACCTGGTCTGGAATGGGATGGGAAGGTGGTGGGTCAGACCAAATATGGATGCTGTGAGATATCCCTTTCCCGAGGGTATCACAGGCCAGGACAACATTGCATAATTAACCTTTACCTATGTTTAATACCTATGTTTAATAGGGGAAATTCCTATTACTGAATTTCTCATTATGAGTTTGTGTTAAAATACTTTGGAATGTCTTAAAAACTGTAAAACTGAAAATGCATTTGCTACTGAGGAAATTATTGCCTCAGGGCCCCAAGGCGTGTTAGCTAGAACAATTGATCTCTAATCACTTAGTGGCTTTTTGATGGCTGTCTAACTGGGAAACTTCTAGATAGTAAAGTAATAAAATTAGGACCTTTGTAAGAATAAGAAGGTTTTTTCTGCCCCTTCTCCAGGAAGGAGTAATATTCAGCTTGGAAGGCATCTGATCTATTCAGTCTGTCTTCCAAGTCCAGAACAGTGCTGGAAACACCCAGTTTCAGGTTTTTGGTGACTCCCAGGGTGGCAGGAACCAGAGAAGTAATTCTGAATGCTCCCAAGACTTGAAGCCTTGGGCACTTTGATTCAGAGAGCAACAAAACTTCCCCTGAGACTTAGCTCAGGAGCTTTAGTTTTGGTAATAGTGCAGTCAGTCTCAGACCCTGGAATGAGAGGTGCTGAGAACCAGAGCAGTAAACTCTGAATGGACCCCATGCTTTGTGCCCTTCTATTTAGAGGGCAACAATTCATCCCCTGAGATCTTGCTCAGGCACTTTGGTTTGGGGTAACTTCTCTCAATTTCTCCCACCAATCCATCTTGGGTGCTTTGGCCTGAGCTTTGGGATTTTCAAGCATCCCCCAAAACCTAAGTTGGCCACAGGAATGCCTGTCAGCAAGGCTCTGGATTAAATTCTCAGGACATTGAGACCGGAGCATCAGCTCCAAATTATTTGGAGTGGTAAAAGTTTTAGTCAGACTTGGATTCTGGAATGCCAAGTCAGTCAACTAAAAAGTGCTTCTTCATTCTTCCTAGAATAATGGGAATGGTCTTTAGCCTACCAGCAGACTCCTCACAGGAGTGTCTTCTCAAGAATCAGGAAAATTTGCCTACTACTGGTCCACATGGCCACAGTATAGCCAAGAGCAGCCTCTGTATGCAAACCTGAATTCTAGTTAAACCAGCGTAAAAGAGGACAGATAGATCTGAGGACCAGAAGCCTCATGTCATGTCTCCTTAAAGAAATGAGGAAATATACCTCAAACTTCCATTAGTTTAAACTCAGTTGTGTCTATGAAAGTGTGAATAGGAAGCAAGATCCAAACTGGTTATTAAACCTCTCCTGGAAAATAAGAAACCTCATGTGCCATCAATTAAGATAAAAAAGTTCCTAGAAATGCTAAGGGTATAACATTCTCTCTTCTGTTTTATTCTGTGCTTAACTTTGTATTCAACTTTGAAATCTGTGTATAACTTTGTCAGTTTTCTTGTGCCTAGGTAATCAGAATTGGGATTCACCTGTTACAAATTGGATAACGGTTAAAGGTAACCTGAAAATAAGTCTTTAAATATCAATACTGTCTTGCAAGTGAGCTTATTGTATAAATCATAAGTGAAATTGGTTCAACTGCTAGAAAAGCAGAAATCTTATCTCTTGTGCATTCAAACCTGGCCTTCAATACACTACAGGTTAACTCTCCATTTGAGTTATTGGATAGGTTGGTCACTGACCCCTAAAACAATAAAGGTGTCTACTACATCTCTGTTTGTGCTCCTGAAGTCAGTGAAGACTATCTTGCAGTTTCAAACTCCTGCAGCAGTCAATTATGTCTCAATATAGCCAAATTTACAATGGATATCACCTCCAGACTAGCGCTGTTTCATAGTGCTGAAGGGTGCTATGCACTAGGTCAATGGAATACTCGAACCTACTTTCCTAGCTTCTCTCTAGGGTCAATGGTGCTGCAGCATGCTGGCTGTGTGAAGGACTTACCAAATGGAGCAATGATTATCAGAGTACTGTGAGTACAACTTAAACACAATTGGCATTATGGTCTGCTCCCATGGAGAGATAACACGTAGGGTATTGCAAACCTGGAGCTTAAATCTACTACAGCTCAATGAGAAACTTATGCAATGAGGATTGCATTGATTTTTATTAAGTACTGTACCTATATCTTCTCTCTATATATATATGCCTAATGATTATGGTGATAACTTTTCTATTCTAGATCATATGCAGAGGGACATTGAACATATTAAAAGTCCTGGTAAACTTCATTTTCTAAGTAGTTAATGAACATGACTGTAAGATAAAAATTGGCCACCTTGCCTGAGAGCAGTGGGCCAACAGCCCTTTTAACTTAAAAAGTTACCAAATTAACTTGGGGGGGACATCTCAGTCTTCACCCCACACCAGGTGGAAGACATGCTTAACCCAGGTCTCCCTCATAGCCCTTATTACAGAACCTGTCCCACTCATACCCTGGGGAACACTGGAAAACCCACATGCCATCTTACCAGGGCTAAGTGTTTTCCCACTGAAAGGGAAACAGCAAACAATGTGGCTAAGACCCACTTCAGCTAAGCCTCTTTCAGATGTTCCATGGACAACCTTTCCTCACCCAGGGCCTGGAGACCAGGTTCTGATCAAAACTTGGCAAAAAAAACAAAAACAAAAACAAAAACAAGCTTCACTCTCAATTGGAGCCAAAATGGAAGGAAATTTACTCTGTAGTTCTATCACTCCCACAGTTATTAAAGTGAAAGGAATTTCCAGCTTTGTGCACTTATCCCAAGTGAAGCCAACTGTCCAAGGAAATGCCAGCTCACCAAAAGCATCTGATGAGAGCCATACAAATGACAGCCATTGGATGGCCTGAAATACCTCGTCAAGAGACAAAGCTAAGTAGTGTCTGTGTCAAAGCCAGCTTTTCCCTCTAACTCTAGCCCAAATGCCTATTGCTAGGGGGAGGGCAAACCAAACATTTCTTAAGAAATCTTGTCTGTTTTCATTTCCTGTAGTTTAACTAAAAGGGCAATGCCTCTTCTCATTCCTCTCCTCTACCATTGGAACTGGCATTGGCAATTTATATCTAACCCCATTGTCTATTGCAATCTCTCCCTAGAGTTAATCAACACCATAAAATAACTGAGGGAAGAATATTGTTTCCCACCAACTTTGGGAAGATGCAGTCTTTATAGGCACCTAGCCTTTTCTACTTTTGTGGTCCAGTATACTTAGTGGGACTGTAAATCCTCAAGATTCTAATCAAGGTTATTTCTTCCTGAATCAACATCTTGTTAGCCATGTGGGGACTTCATCCTGCTTCACACAGAGTTCTGGATCTATCTTCCTCCAACCAAAATAGATAGCCAGAGGCTTTTACACCTTGTCAGGTAGGACCTACTGCCCCTAACCAGCAGGAAGTAATTACAGAAGAAAGACCATTTCCCTTCAACCCTTTTAAGAATAAAGGTGTAAACTCTCTAATGGGGGGAATGAAGCAGGCTAGATAAGGAATCAATAGACAGATCTGGAACCTGGCAAGAAGTTCAATGACATCAATAGGAATCAACAGACAGCTCTGGAACCTGGCAAGAAGTTAAATGGACATCAATACCCC
Source organism: Tolypeutes matacus (assembly GCA_026826555.1). Classification (NCBI taxonomy): domain Eukaryota; kingdom Metazoa; phylum Chordata; class Mammalia; order Cingulata; family Chlamyphoridae; genus Tolypeutes; species Tolypeutes matacus. The sequence goes on from JAKSZT010020697.1 coordinate 3,348,081, forward strand.
TAAGATGCCTGCTGGAAGACCCATCAGAATGAGAAATCCCATTCAGAATGAGATTTCTTCTGGAAGCCAGGAGAAGCCCCAGATATTCTCCAGGGGCCTTATCATTGGGCCCTTCTGGGAGACTGATGGGTGGGGTAATCAATCAGAAGACCAAACAGCTGGAACTCCTCCCATGCCATTAGCAAAGGGCAGAATAATTAATGGTTTAAAAAGCAAGTGGGGAGGGGGAGGGCCAAGATGGCGTTAGTGTAGGAGGGCTCACACTGCAAGCTCCTAGAGCAAGGCGGATTGTGGACAGGGTCCTGCCCGGGGGTCTGTGCTGTGCACGTGTGGAGTGAGAAGCTCGGGACATCTATCTGCGCAGATCGGCGGCGTGGACCGAACGGTGGAGATTCCTGAGTTTTGAGGCTGCCGGTGGAGGTTGGCACAGGCGGCTGATTCCCGCAGTTAGGGAAAAAAAATGAAATTAAATAAAATGGCCATTTGGAGCCGCGGGCGGGGCGAAAAAGTTTTATTTTCTGGGGATCTGGCTGCCTGGCGCCCCTTGGAACTTGTGTGAACATAGCAAATGAAATAATCAGCACCCGGTGAAACGGAGGGGGGATTTTGGTCGGGAAACGCAGCTGATTTCCCTAGCCACCCAGGGATAAGACCCGGGCCACTGTGGAGCCAGGAGGAAGGGACACTTCCCAAAAAAGGGAGGGTTCTGTTGGAAGACAGGGAAGGGTATTTTATATTTTTAGACATCGATCTGGCTGCCTGCACCGCCCCATAGCTTTCAGGAGCAGATAAGCCGACCTGAAGCAGCATTAGGCTGAGAACAGACGCAAATCTGCACTCAAACTGATTTACTGAGCAGCCCGGTGACGCTGGAGCTCGGCTCCAGAAGGGGCAGAATCCGCCGTCTTTAGCACTCCTCACTGACTAACATCAGAGCTTCAGCTAACCTGGGGAGTCCGGAAAGTGGGACGTGCTTGATTAATTTCCACGGGCCCAGCTAGGGTCCCTTCCGTAAGGGGGTTGGTCTAGAGGAGGAATTATTTTGGGTCCTGCATTTGGCTAAAAAAATAAAAATTAAAAAAAAAAAAGAGAAAAGTGAGGTCACCTCAACAAATGAAAAATAAATTATTTTTAATTTAGTTTAATAGCTAAAAGCTGCTTCAGGACCTGCATATAGAACCCTGTGGGGAAATTCATTGATAAACACAAGTAGGCAGGAAGGATCCACTTGGACCCTAGGGGAATCATTGACCCCCCTTAGCTCTGTTTGACTGCTTGCCTGTGTGGATCTTTGGTTTCTCTCTGTTACTTTCTGGTCTATTGCTATCATTTCCTTTTTCCTCCCCCCTTCCTTTTTCCTTCTATTTTTTTTTTTTAAATAGGTGCTGCCAGCTTGTCGCTTCTTTCCTGGGCTTCTTATTCAGTAATTTCCCACTCGCTGTATGTATTGATTCTGTATTACAAACTATCGCTTATCCTTCCTGCATCTTTCTGCCTTCTGTTTTCTGTTGTGGCTCTTAGAGACAATATTTTTTCATAGGCCCACAACTTAAGGGTGTCAATTTCTATCCCATCTATTTTGTTTTCTTCTTCTTTTTTTTCTTTTTTTTTTTTTTTATTAGTATTAACTTTTTCCTTTCAGACCTTTCTCTACTATTTCTCTACCTCCTCATAATTCTAGCCTTCTAAATCACTATATATATATATTCCTCCATTTCTTTTCCCAGTCCATTGTAGGAACTCCATATTTTTTCCTAGTACTCTACACTGCCTACACAAGTTAAATACTCATCTCATTAAGTCTCATTTTGCCCCTCTTCTAACTTTTATCAATATTTCTATTATCCTTCTGCTTTCCTTACATCTTTTGATTCCTCTGGCCCTAACCTTTTGCCTTCAAGGGAACATAGAAAGAAGCAAGGAAATAAAATAAGAAGAAAAACTGCCAAAGAGAAAACTTAACTCACACGCAGAACCAACAGCTAAATAAAATTCTAGAGCATAGAGAAAAGCTAATCAACTGAACAAACCCATCAATATAATATGATGACCAGAGGGCAACAGAAAAATACAAATGACTCTGAGAAACTGGAAAACATGGACCAGTCCAATGCACAAAATAAAAACCAGGAAGCAATGCGGTACATAGAACAACTAATCAAAGCTATCCAAACAAATATCATGGACCAACTTAAAGAACTGAAGGAAGAGATTAAGGATATAAAGAAGACACTGGGAAAACATACTGAAGAAATAGCTAACACACCTAAAAAGGTAATGGATATGATGGCGAACAAAGGCACAAGTCAAGAAATGAAAAAGATGCTGGAATCACATGGCAACAGAATTGAACAGGCAGAGGAAAGAATTAGTGATATGGAAGACAATACAGTTGAAATCAAAGAGATTGTAGAAAAGATAGACAAAAAGATAGAAAAAATCCAGTATGGTCTCAGGCAATTAACCGATAATGCAAGACGCACAAACATACGCATTATGGGTATCCCAGAAGGAGAAGAGAAGGGAAAGGGAACAGAAGGAGTGTTGAAGGAAGTTATGGCTGAAAACTTCCCAACTCTATTGAGAGAAATGGATGTGCAGATCCAGGAAGCACAGCGCACCCCAAATAGTATAAATCCCAACAGGCCAACTCCAAGACATATACTGGTCAAATTGTCCAATGCTCAAGACAAAGAGAAAATACTCAAGGCAGCAAGAGAAAAGAGAACCATCACATACAAGGGAAGCACAATAAGATTAAGTGCTGATTTCTCAGCTGAAACCTTGGAGGCAAGAAGACAGTGGTATGACATAGTCAAAACACTAAAAGAAAAAAACTTCCAGCCACGAATTCTCTATCCAGCAAAATTGGCATTCAAAAATGATGGAGAGTTCAAAATATTCACAGATAAACAGCAATTAAGAGAGTATATTAAGAAGAAACCAGCACTTCAAAAGAAATACTAAGGAATCTCTACAAGTTGAAAGGAAAAAACAAAGGAGAGAGAGTTGGAGGAGAGTTTAAAAACAACTGAAATGTCAAAAAGAGAAACAAAATAACATATGACATACATTAACCCAAAGAAAAAATGACTGAAGTAAGAAATTCGTTACTAGTAATAACACTGAATGTTAATGGATTAAATTCACCAATCAAAAGACACAGATTGGCAGAATGGATAAGAAAATATGATCCATCTATATGCTGTCTACAAGAAACCCACCTTCGACCCAGGGATTCAAAGAGGCTGAAAGTGAATGGCTGGAAAATAATTTTACAAGCTAACAATAGCCAAAAAAGGGCAGGAGTAGCTATTCTAATATCAGATAAAATAGACTTTAAATACAAAACTATTGTAAGAGACAAAGATGGACACTACATATTAGTAAAAGAAGTAATCTCTCAAGAAGAGAGAACAATCATCAACATTTACGCACCTAATCGAGTTGCCTCAAAATGTGCGGCAAACTCTGGAAAAACTACGAGGAGAAATAAATTCCTCTACAATTATACCAGGGGACTTCAACACACCACTATCATCATTAGACAGAACATCTAGGCAGAGAATCAATAAAGAAACTAAGGCACTCAACAATACATTAGAAGATTTGGACTTAATAGACATATACAGAACACTACACCCAAATACAGCGGGATTTACATTCTTCTCCAGTGCTCATGGAACATACTCCAAAATAGACCACATGCTAGGCCACAAAACAACACTCAATGAATACAGAAAGATTGAGATTATACAAAGTAATTTCTCTGACCACAACGGAATGAAGTTGGAAATCAATAAGGTCCAGAGAAACAGGTTAGGCACAAGGATATGGAAGTTAAACAACACACTCTTAGACAAACGGTGGGTCAAAGAGGAAATTTCAAAAGAAATCAGTAACTACCTTGAAACTAATGAAAACAACAACACAACATATCAAAACCTATGGGATGCAGCGAAAGCAGTCCTGAGAGGGAAGTTCATAGCCATAAATTCATACATTAGAAAAGAAGAAAGAGCTAAAATTGAAGACCTACCTGCACACTTGGAGGAATTGGAAAAACAACAACAAACTAAACCTAAAGGAAGTAGAAAACAGGAAATAACCAAGATTAGAGCAGAACTAAATGAAATAGAGAATAAGAAAGCACTGGAAACAATAAACAAAACCAAAAGCTGGTTCTTCGAGAATATCAACAAAATTGACAAACCCATAGCCAGACTAACAAAGAAAAAGAGAGAACAGATGCAAATACATAAAATAAGGAATGAGCAAGGTGATATCACTACTGACCCCACAGAAATAAAGAGTATCATAAGAGCATACTTTGAAAAATTATATGCCAACAAGAATGACAATTTAGAGGAAATGGACAAGTTTCTAGAAACCCACAAACAGCCGACATTGATGAAAGAAGAAATAGATGAACTCAACAGCCCAATTACAAGTAAAGAGATAGACTCAGTCATTAAAAACCTCCCAACTAAGAAGAGTCCAGGAACAGATGGCTTCACAGCTGAATTCTACCAAACATTCCGGAAAGAGCTAACACCAATTCTATTTAAGCTCTTCCAAAAAATAGGAGTAGAAGGAATATTACCTAACTCATTCTATGATGCCAATATTACCCTAATAACAAAACCAAATGAAGATACCACAAGAAAGTAAAATTACAGACCAATTTCTCTAATGAACCTAGATGCTAAAATCCTTAACAAAATACTTGCTAATCGCATTCAACAACATATCAAAAGGATTATACACCATGACCAAGTGGGTTTCATCCCAGGTATGCAAGGATGGTTCAATATAAGAAAATCAATCAATGTAATACACCACATAAACAAACTGAAAGAAAAAAATCACATGATCATCTCTATAGATGC
>JAKSZT010020697.1:3352979-3451245 GCA_026826555.1 Tolypeutes matacus
CAACACTGTTAAAGGAAATCAAAGAAGACTTAAATAAATGGAAAAATATTCCCTGTTCATGGATGGGAAGATTAAACATCATCAAGATGTCTATCCTACCCAAACTAATCTACAGATTTAATGCAATCCCAATAAAAGTCAACACTATATTTTTTAAGGAACTGGAATAACTAACCACAAAATATATTTGGAGAGGCAAGGGGCCCCGAATTGCCAAAGATATATTGAAAAAGAAAAATGAAGTTGGAGGTATCACATTACCTGACTTTAAAACATACTACAAAGCTACAGTGATCAAAATGCGTGGTATTGGCACAAGGATAGACCTACTGACCAATGGAAATGGATTGAGAGTTCTGATATAGATCCTCACATATACAGTCATCTGATATTTGACAAGGCCACGAAGCCCACTCAGTTGGGAGAGAGTGGCCTCTTTAACAAGTGGTGCTTGGAGAACTGGATATCCATATCCAAGAGAATGAGAGAAGAATACCATCTCACACCTTATACAAAAAACAACTCAAGATGGATCAAAGATCTAAATATAAGAGCCAAAACCATAAAAACCATGGAAGATAATGTAGGGAAGCATCTACAGGACCTTGAAATAGGAAATGGTTTCATGAACTTCACAGCCAAAGCACGAGCAGCAAGAGAAAAAATTGATAAATGGGATCTCCTCAAAATTAAAAACTTCTGCACCTCTAAGGATGTTATTAAGAAAATAATAAGGCAGCCTACCCAATGTGAAAAAATATTTGGCAACCATATATCTGATAGGAGCCTAATATCCTGCATATATAAAGAAATCCTACACCTCGAAAATAAAAGGACAAACAACCCATTTAAAAAATGGGCAAGTGACCTGAAAAGACACTTCTCCAAGGAAGAGATACAAATGGCTAAAAAGCACATGAAAAAATGCTCAACATCACTTGCTATCAGGGAAATGCAAATCAAAACTACAATGAGATACCATCTTACACCCATCAGAATGGCAGCTATTAAAAAAACAGGAGACACTAAATGTTGGAGAGGATGTGGAGGAATAGGAACCCTCATCCATTGCTGGTGGGACTGCGGTATGGTCTAGCCACTGTGGAGGACAGTTTGGCGGTTCCTCAGAAAACTAGCAATAGATCTTCCGTATGATCCAGCAATTCCACTGCTGGGTACATACCCAGAAGAACTGAAAACAAAAATACAAACAGACATATGCACACCAATGTTCATAACGGCATTGTTCACCATTGCCAAAAGTTGGAATCAGCCCCGGTGCCCAGCAACAGACGAATGGATAAGCAAAATGTGGTACATACATACAATGGAATATTACTCAGCTGGAAGAAGGAACAACTTGCTGACACATGGAATAACTGGATGAATCTTGAAGACCTTATGTTGAGTGAAGCAAGTCAGGTGCTGAAGGATGAAGAGTATATGACCTCACTGATCTGAACTGAGGAAAGTGAGCAGTCTCTGAGAACCATTGTCTGAAAGATAGGTTAACAAAGGAGAGTAAGAGAAGAGCAGGCTTTGAGCCATCTCCCATATGGACATAATCTATGGTAAAGGGATAGAGTGTGGTTGCATGTTGGGGGATGGGGCAGATGAGTGGTGGTGTTCCTGGGTTTGGTGGTGCAGCACTGGGGGGTGGGTGGATTAGGAAGGGCTGGTTCAAATCCCCAGAGCATGTAACTGTGAATCTTGACATTCCATGGGTTGGGAGAGGGGGGTATCACGGGCCCTGGGGGGCTGGGGAGAAGGGAACCGTCAAGATCTAATGGGTTGTTTGGTGGTCATGGGGAAGGTTTTTCATTACCTTACAGTAATGGACACAGGACATGGTAAATATCATCAAAATTATTTAACTGTATCATCTAAATTTTAAACTATACTGTAAATCACTGACAATGTTTAGTTGCTATATTTTGCTATCTGCATAACAGTTATAACAATGCTAACAACCAAAAAAAAAAAAGGAGAGGAGTTAATATTGTGTGGGGAAGGGGGGGTGGTTTGGTATCTGGGAGTCTCCGGCACTCCATGTGTGACTTTGCTGTGACCTAAAACTTCTTTGAAAATTAAATGAAAAATTGGGAGACAATGGGGATTGAGAGGAGGAAGGTGTCATGGCACACCAGACATCCGATAACACAGTGATAAAGGGAAGGAAAAAAAGGAAAAAAGAAAAGAGAAAGGAAAAAAAAATGAATATATATATATATTTTAAAGGCATTTCCTTTGCTTTTTTGTCCATTTTTTGAATGTCCCAATCCACTAATTATATTTTATTTTGTTTTGTTCTTTGATTATTTGTTTTTTTTCCTTCTCCTTTTTTTTTTTTTCCCCTGAGTTTCCTTATGTTTGTCTCTTGCATGTAAGCTTTTCACACTTGTTTCTTTTTCCTAGTAAGTGTATTTGATTATTTTATGGACTAAATGTTCATGGAGGATTTGGATCACAGAAGGGTTACAATGGGTACTGCGGGAGATTATTGGGTGGGGGGTCTGGGGGAACTTTCATGGGGATTGGTACATCCGAATATACATGAAAGATATACAAAATTATTCAAAGGATTGGGGGATGGGGCATGGTCACAATGGGTGGATAATCACACAATAAATGAAGGAATCTGAATTCCTAGCCTGGAGAGCTCTGCTACAGTCTCCAAGGGAGCAGCAATAGTCCTCTGAGTGTAGGGACAGTGCCTGTCAAAATAGGATGACCCACTGATGTGTTTTTTTTTTATTGATGACTACCCTTGTGAGTCTTTGCTCTTGTAAATGAGACTTAGCCTGCAGTTGTGGGGTGCCTAAGGGTTGCCACCTGAGAGCCTCCTTGTTGCTCAAATGTGGCCTCTCTCTAAGCCAAACTCAGCATATGATTGCATTACCTTCCCCCCAATGTGGGACATGACTCCCGGGGATGAGCCTCCCTGGCAACGAGGGATTAATACCAAGTGCCAACTGGGAACACAACTGGAAAAAGCCCTTGAATAAAAGGGGGAAATGGTAAAGACAAATGAGTTCAAGTGGCTAAGAGACTTCAAAGAGTGTCGGGAGGTCATCCCAGAGGTAACTCTTACGCACACCTCAGTAGGAGCTCATAGAACATCTAAGTGCCTATCACCCCACTCAGTGGGGTTCCTGAGAGCTCCGGAGACACCCTGGTCCTATATGAGGGGGGATAGCCCCAGAGACTGATGCCTTATCAGTGGGTTCTATTTTGGAATCTGTGCTCCTGAGAGTGACAGAATTAGACTCAAATAAGTCCTCCCTGCACATGGTTCACCAGTCCCTTCTATTCAAACCTATATGTGATGCTGGAGTTTTTTAGGTATACTTCCAGAGACTGGAGCCTCCCGCCTACCTATGTGCCAGGTGTGCATGAAATCTAGGTGGAGCTGCAACTCCTACCCTACAGCTCAATGGACTCATCCAAATCACCTGGTGAGGAGACAACAATGGGCAATGGCCATCCCAGGGATTGGAGAGGGCCTGCATCTGCAGGCAGGATCATCCCACCCACCATATCCATGGGATATAAGTCCTCTCTCACTTCGTGTTGGAGTGGACATCACCATCCCAGTCCCCTCAGGGTTGGGGGAAGAACTATGGACTAGAGTGGACTTGATGGTATTCTCTTGTTCACATATGGTGATTCTATCAATGCAAGAAATTATAACAATGAGGTGGAGCCAGTGGCCACGTGACACTTTTGGGGTAGGGAGGGGATGAGCAGTTGAAATACAGGGGCTTCTTTGGGAGTTGGAGGTTGTCCTGAGTACTGTTGTGGCAACGGATGTAGGCCATTTTAAATCAGCACACACCACTGAGAACTGAGTGGGAGAGAGTGTGGTCTACAGTGTGAACTGTGGTCTATGGTTGGTGGCAAGGCTCCAGGATGTGTAAGTTCATTGAGGGTGGTGGGCCACACTTGTGGGAGATGTTTGTGTGGGATGTGGTGGGAGGTGTGGGAGGTGGGCAACATGGGAATCCCAGTGGGTTCCGTGTGATATTTTGGGTAATCTAAGCACCTCTTAAAATATATGTATATATATATTAAGAACATTTTTGTAAGCAAATACACATATATGCATATATATTTATATATCATTTTGCAAATGTTTGTATGTATTGTGAGAATTTTGATTTTTACCCACAATAAAAATAAATTAAAAAAAAAAAAAAAAGCAAGTGGGAAGACAAATCAGTCTTCTTCTTGCCTTTGCCCTGTTTCCTGCTTTCTGAACCTGGCTCTCACCTTTTTTCTCCCCCCATCATGGCCATGCAAGTATAACCTGGGCATGTATAATCTATAATGGACAATTGTAGTCTATAAATAAGCCTTTTTTTTTCACTATTCAGCCATTTCCTTTCTACCAGGGACCTATGATCTGTTATTTTCTCCCATTTCTCTTCCTTCCCTACCTTAATAAATTACCAGTGTAATCAATTGCATCTTGAAATTCATTCCTTATAGCTTAGTCAAGAACCCAGACAAAATCTGGCAACAGATTTTGGTTGCTATGCCACCAAAGCATTCAGAGGCCAAATCTACCCAAATATAGTTCAACTAAAGTTGTGAATATAATGAACCTTTTAAGAGTTTGGATGTTATTAAGTAAGACATATGCAAATATTATATTAATAGCACTATATTTTTGGTGACTGAATATTTGGGGTGTTTGTGAAAAAAGTGATAAATTTGTATTAGTTTTTCACAGGAACTCCTTCCTCTGCTGCATGTTCTGAATGTTTATTGCCTTTTGCCCAAGTGGAAAGTCACGGAGAAAGAAATGTATTATATAACTCCCACTGCCAAGCCTGAAGCCTGTTATTCCAGAATCTTTGGGGAGACCTTAATTCCCTTGGATACATGAGGTAATGATGTGATCATGGGGAGATTTGCAAGGCAGAGAAGGGCTGGAGGTTATAAAATTACATAAAGTAATTTTCCTTTATGTGCCAAGGTAATAGAGAAGCAAATGTAATCAGGGAAGTTATTGCTCAAATTAAGTTTTATTGAATGTATATATAATATCAAATATACCTAATATATATATGGTATAAGATAAAGAAATATACTATGCTGAAATAAAACATTTCTTTATGCAAAGATTACAAATATTGATGCAACTTATTAGTGTGAGATGATATACAAACTCAAGAGGAATTAGTTATAAAGCTCAACAAAAAAATACTGATAATATATAAAGGTGGACGATTAGAAGGCCTATATCCCCTTGCAGTGAATTTGAAAAAATACAAATTTTAATGAGACATATGAATATATTTTCAAATTTGAAAGTAGAGAAAGAGACAATAAAGAATTTGAAAGTGTTTCATCACCAGATGAAAATAATGGTTGTTACAGGAAACAAGCATATAAAAAATGAGACCTTCTAATTTCACCCTTTCAATGAATATACACAAAATTAGACTAAGTTTCCAGATTTTGAATTTTTATCAGGCAAAAATTTACTTACAAAGAATACATCTGACATATAAAAAACAGCTTCTGACACAGCTCTTAAAGTGATAACTTAAGTTCTGTAGAAATGTTGAATGCAGTATGCAATAGTAAGTTTTGAAAATCACCATCATGTCTCCAACTTCAAAAATTGATTTGTTTTAATGTTTAAATTTTACATATTACAAATTTATCCTAATTTGGAAGTGGCATACATATCTTGTTATGGTAAAATTCACTTAAAATAAAATTAACCATTTTAAAGTGTACAATTTAGTGACATTTAGTATATTCTCACATTGTGCAAGTATCACCTCTATCACTCTATCTATATATATTTTAAATAATATCAGCCACAGTAAAACAAAAGACATTTCAGTAAGCTGAACTTAAAAATAAGATCATCACTGGGTCATGAGAAATTGTACAGATGGGAATTTTCTCATTTCAAAACAAGATAAATTAAAAAGTGTATTTCAAAAGTTGCACTGCCAAGTTTGCTTTTTAGAAAAGCCAGAAATATAAAATTATTATACATTTTGGATTTTTAAGTAATAACATTTAAAATTAATGTTGGGAGTTGTATTACCCATACTTATAATTTTTCAACCTTTTTTGCAAGCAGTGCAGGAAAATTAACCGCTAAAAATTAATAAAGGTATATAAATATGAGTACAATTTTCCTGTTCACCTCTGGCTCCCATATGGTTCAGTAAGAACTGGCCAGTCCCCAAATTCTCTGCTGGAAGGCTGCAATATTTTGCATATTCCTTTCAATATTGTAGATGCATTTCATTTCTCTCAAAATCTCTATCAGGATTGTCCCCCCAAAAAGTCCTGAATCTGTAAAAAGTCCTACAGCATGCCAGATTTTGAGTTGGCAAAGCCCTCATTAAAAGATATTTGGTAAAATAAAACTTGCTAAAATATTACTTGAGAAAGTAGAGTATAAACCTGTTTCTGGGAACAGTGCAGAAAGTGAAGTTTTAAAGAAAAATAACTCAGAGAAGCCAGGACAAAGGTCCCTTCTCAGCCTCAGGGATGAAGAGGAAGTTAATTACTCACATGGACACACCTGAGGAGTCCCAGAGCCACTGTGGCTCCCCATGGGTTGTGCAGGAATGAAGTGGAGGCTGCAACGGGGTCACTGGGGATGAACTTGGAGGACTTCCACCATGGTTTATTCAGAAAAGACAGTTTGGCACCCTCTCCTGGCTGGAGGTCCACAGAGGAGGGTGTTTCAGGATGTGCCTGGTGGTGAAAATGTGCCTCTCTCCCCTGATTGTGGCTGAATCACTGAGATGTGTTCAGGGTGTTCAGAGCCAGGAGACTGAGCCTGGGTGCAATGGACTCTTCAGCACAGTCAACACTGAAGGTTCAGAAAGGACCAGTGGAAAGAGCAGGAGAAACTGAGCATTCACCCCATACTCAGACTCCCCTGCCCACACCAGTCCTGGACCCAGGTGTTGACCCCCACCCCCATTTATCTAGACAACCCAGGATAAAGCTCCTAGTGCAGCACAATATATGTCTGTGGCCTCCTATGTGATTCCCCACTGGAACCCTGCTGAGTCACAGCCCTCCCCAGCTTCATTGCACCAACCTTCTGTCCTGTCCAGTCAAGAGACAGCCACAGTTTGTTGATGTATTTGTTGGGGCTCAAGGAGGTTATCCTGTTTAGGAGCACACTTCCAGCTGGAAGCATGGCAGGCCCAACCCACTGTTCCCAGTCCAGGGTGCACAGAGCTGCAGGAATCACAGAAGAACAGAAGCGGGATTGCTTAAGCACAGGGGGTGGTTGAGTCCTCTCCTCCACAGCCTGCTCCTTGGAACCTGCCCCCAGGAATCTCTGCCAGGTATTCTGTGTGTGTGTGTGTGTGTGTGTGTGTTGGTGGAGGGTGAGGAGTGTGTTCCATGATATAAGTAAAGAATCCTCTTTTGTTTTCCATTCTTGTGAATTTCCCATGTTTGCTGCTACTAAGGCCCATTAACATTGTCCCCAGGGAGTGAAAAATTAACAAGTTAAATAGAATTGCAAAACTTATTCTACCCTAAGAAAACAAATTATGTTCTTCAATGACTTTCTATCATAGTATCTGATCCATCCTAAGCTCATTGGAGTTTATAATGTCTACAACCTACAAGGTGCGATCAAATGTCTTAGGACCTGAGCTGCCTAAATATTGGTCTCCACCTGTCACTGGGTCTGGAGTGTGTCTTAAGCTCTCTGTATCTCTGTCACCACCTGTATATAAAGAGGAGGAAAACTCAGAGGGCTACTTTGAGGTTCCTGTGGGAGCCAACTAAAGAGCTCAGAATAATATCTGTGCTCCATTTTAACTCTTTTATGGTCTGTTTTGAATTTAAATGCCCTGTGAGCAAGTCTCAGAGTAACAATTTGCAATATCAGTGTCCTCCCTCGATTCATTTTGCCACAAATCTTTTTCAGAGTTGTGATTTGTGTGGTTCAACTACGTTTTTCCATCTTCCTTTTGTAGTAGTGACGAGGCAAATGAAACCACTTCTCTATGTTACTGCTATATGTGTATGAAATTAGACTTCCAATGGGAAGCAGCTAGGAGAGTGGGTATAATCATTTAAATTGAAAACTAATTAGAGAAACCTCACATAGAGAAGTTTTGCAACAGGAGTTTGTTGGGGCCTTAACCCAGGTCTTAACAACTATTCTGTTGGGCCTCGGTCCTTGTCTCACCACTCCATTATGAATTCTAGGACATCAAGATAATCTGCTTAGCATCCCTTTGAGTTGGAGACTCCCAAGGAAAACACAAAGTAAAATGTCTCCCTCCTCTTCGTGATTCTCAAATGGTTTGGTGGTATTTTCTAGGTTAGGAAAAATAGGGGCTAGATATACCTGAGTGTTGTGTTCTCAGGTCCCCTGCTATTGTTAACCTGACTTATTGTGGGAAAGTCCTCCCATAGAACTCTACTTATAGATCTTTATACTCTGACTTTGAGAAAAAATGCTGAAGGGGCTGATGTGGATGTGGGAGTTGAAGGGTGAGGAAGATGTAGAGACCCCAACATATGGAAACTGGGACCCTGCAAGGCCCTAGAAAGAAGCCAGAGATGGGGCCATGAAACCAAGTTCCCTGCAGGTCCCCAAATCAGAGGGAAGGGAAGATAGGATGTCAGTTGTGATTTTATATACATGAATGTTATAGTTTTTAGAACAGGTTATTCCAAAGATATTTGTGTTGTTCAAAATAGGAGCAGCTGCATACACCATAATGTACAAGATCTACTGAATGTACAATATGAATGCACTTTCAAGACACCACTGCTGCTTTCAGAGCTGAGTCACTTGGGATGTGGCTAAACATGAGACAAGTCATTATGCACTATGGCTCAGAGATCAGCTCTGTGCTCTTCCTTGTGGTATGAAGTCTCAGGATTGTTCTTGATAATTATGCTTCATAGCTGATTTTACAGAGCATTGGACAGAGCTGGCACTGAACAACTAAGTGGGAAGTTGAAAATAATTAATATACATTATATGTATGTATGTGCATATATATGTGTGTATTGTGTCTATAAATCTGTCAATCAATATATGAATGTATAAATATATATGTATATATTTGTATAAATATATGTGTATAAATAAATATTTATATATTTTGAAATAAAAGGGAATGAATAATTTTTATAATAGGTGCGTTCATCTCTTTAAGATAAGTATAAAAAAATCATTTCTATTGATGCGAAGGAGGGTCTTGAAGTTTTCAGCCTCCAAATGTAAATGAGGATAGCTGGACCACCTAAGGCATACCTAGAGGTTTCTCTCAAGGGAAAAGATAGGAAGGCTTTTCCTGACATAATGTTATACAACTCAGTAATTATAGCTGCACTGCCTGGATTCAAAACCAGTTCTTCCCTTCTTAGATGAACCACTTAGGGCAACTTGCTTATCCTCTCTGTTCCTCATTTACTCTTCAGAAAGTGGGATTGAGGTAACAGTGTCCTTCTCAGAGAGTTTGTAAGACTATTAATATAAAAATATTTAGAACATTCCACTTAAATTTTAGATATAAATATGGTAATTAATTCTAAAAGCAATCTTGACGGAAGATCACAGTTTACGACTTTACAGACAAATGAAGGTCCAGTGTCTTGTGAGCCTTCTCACTCCATTCACATTAGGAAAATTCCAAACTCCTAAGGGGCCAGTTGCTGCCTTTACTAAAGCTTGTCTCTCTGCCTACTACTTTTCTGTCCTCTTAGTGGCAACAGATTTTCATGATTCCTTGTTAAATGGACTGGCCACAACCTCCTATTCTGCTAGGATAGGAGAATCTTTTAATGAGGGTACTTCAGTTAAGGTTTGGCCCACCTCAATCAGAAGGGGTATTAATCCTATTAGAGGAGTTCTTTGTAAGAGAATGAAAATAAGACAGAAAGAAACCCACAGAAGGAGCAGCCAGAAGCTGGACATCAATGGAGCTCTGCCACATACTCTAATGGAGCAACAAGAATCCCCCAAGTACAAGGGCAATGACTAGTGAAAGAAGATGGCCCATTGACAGGCTTTTGATATTGATGACTGTGCTTATGAACATTTACTCTTGAAACTGAAACTTAGCCTGGTATTATAGGGTGCCTAAGAGTTAGTCCTGAAAGACTCATTTTTGTTCAAATATGGCCCCTCTCTAAGCCAATCTCAGCATGAAAATGCTATAATTTTCCCCCAGTGTGGGATGTGATTCCCAGGGATGAGCCTTCCTGGTACCAAGGGATTACTAGAAATGCAACTGGAAAAAAGCCTGGACCAAAAGGGGGAAAAGAAAAAGACAAATGAGCTTATATGGTTAAGAGACTTCAATGAGATTTGGGAGGTCCTTCCAGACGTTATGCTTATGCATGTCACAGCAGTATCTAATTGACAGCCAAGGTAGATACTACCCCATATAACAGGACCCCTGGGGGCTCTGGAGACATCCAGACACCATAGTCAAGGCAGATAGATCGAGTTTGGTGCCTTGTCAGTGGGACCTACTTTTGAATTTATGACCCCCAGTGTGATAGAGTTGGGCTTAGTTGTGGTTCCCCTACCCATGGCTCTACTATCTCTTCTATTTGAACCTATAAATAGTATTAGTGTTGGTAAGTGTACATCCAAGAGACTTGAATCTTTGGGCTGTCCATGTGCCAGCTGGGCGCTGAATCTCAACTGAGTTGCAGCATCTAATCTCCAGTTTGTTGGACTCACCCAGTACAACTGGTAAGGAGGAGATGATGGACAACCACCATACCAAGAGTGTCTACAACTTCAAGCAAGAGATTTCCATCCATCAGCCATATGGGATTGAAGACCCCTCTCAATTAGTGGTGGAGTGGGAATCACCATCCCAGAATCTCAGGAATGGGAAATGAACTATGTACTAAAGTATACTTACTGGTATTCTACTATAGACTTATTGTGATTATATCAATGGAAGAAATTATACCATTGATATGAAGGCTGTAGACACTGGAGGTTCTGAGGGCAGGGAGAGAGAAGAACAGGTATAATACAGGGGCATTTTCAGTACTTGGGAATTGTCCTGAAGGATGTTGCAATGACAGATACAGGCCATTATATATCTTACCCTAACCTACAGAATTGTGTGGGAGAGAGAGTAAACTACAATGTAAACTATAAACCATGCTTAGTGGCAATACTCCAAAATGTGTTCATCAATTGCAATGAATGTACCACACTAATGAATGCTGTTGTTATGTAGGAAAATGTGGGAAGTGCCAGGGAGTGGGGCATATGGGAATCACCTATATTTTTTATGTAACATTTATGTAATCTAAGTATCTTTTTTCAAAATTTTATTGAAGTACATCATTCATACATGAACATACATAAAAAATAAGTGTAGATTGAAAGTTGTGAACTTACAAAACAAACATGCATAACTTCATACAGGGCTCCCACACATCACCCCACCACCAATACCTTGCATTGTTATGAAATATTTGTTAGAAATTATGAAAGAATATCATCAAAATATAACTACAGTACTATAGTCCATACCTTATATTTGCTGTATTTTCCCCCAACACACTCTATTTTTTACTTATTTACTTTTAGCCATTTCCCCCCCCACCCCCAATTTAAGCTGTTTTTGTGTCTATTCACTGGATAATTCTCTGTGTCTGTTTCCTGCCCTCTCTTCTCATTCTTCTCCTCCTGTCTTCACTGGGATTTGATCCTTGGAATCTTCAATGTGGCAGAGAGATGTCCTACCACCTGTGCAACTTTAGTTCCTGGTTTTTCAGCATGTCTTGTCTTGGCTCTCCCTTGTGTCACTCTCCTGTTATGTCATCATCTTGCTGCATGGCTTGGCAGGGACTGACGGTGCACCAGTGCAAGGGGCCTGGGGGTTTCACCTGCTCACAGGGCCTGCGGGGCTCACCAGCTTATGGGACCTGGTGGTGCACCCACTCATGGGGCCTGATGGCACACCAATGCATGGGGCCTGGCAATGAACCTGCATTCGGGGCCTGATGGTGCACTCACTCACATCACCTGGCAGCATACCTGTGCATGGGGCCTGGTGGTGCACCCACTCATGGGGCCTGACAGCACACTTGCATGGAGGGTTTGGGGGGCTTATTCACTCATGGGGCCTGGTGGCACACCCATGTGCAGGGCCTGATGACACACTGGCTTGTGGAGCCTGGCAGCACACCCACACATGTGGCCTGATGAAGCACCTGTGCACAGGGACTGGCAGCCTACATGCCTTCTATATTTTTCTTTTTTTAAATTTTTACTAAGAGGTCCTGGGAATCAAATCCAGGTCCCTCCATATGGGAGATGGATGCCCAACCATTTCAGCCACATCCACCCCCTGCTATATTTCTTAAGGTTGACCAAAGATACCTAGAGTTACAGTCATTTCCCATACAGGGTGGTCATATAATACACCAGGCTTGGTTTATCACCTGCTTTCTAAAACCCATACCTAGGGAGAAAAACTAGGTCTGGGGACACATGCATGGTTTCTAATACAGCAAATGATTATCACAAAATCAGGACAGTGAGAATATTCACATTCTAAGTATCTTTTTAAAAAATTTTAAAAAAAAACAATATCTGAGGAGAAGGGAGAAACTTGGAGACTCTGCAATGTGCCTTGATGTGTGCCAAGCTAAGGACCATGGGTCACCAGAAGCCAGGCCCAGAATGTTAGTCTTCTAGGAGAAGCATCACCTTGATGGTGACTTGATTTGGATTCTTTTATCCTCAAAGCCATGAGCTAAAGAAAATCCCATAGTTTAAGTCAACCCTTTGCAAGGTATGTGCTTGAGCAGCCAAAGAAACAAAAACACTCTTCAAATAATATTATTTAAACATCTCAATAATCACTTCCAGCCACTCTCCACATTTCATACACTGTATTATCTGACACATTGTTTTGATTGATGGCATTTCCTTCATTTCTGTACCTATAGTGACAGTGAATATACTATAATCAGGGCTTCATTTCTAAGCTTTCACCTCTGTATGCTTGTGTCTTATGTAAGGAGAGATGTAAATTTAAAAAAGAGAAAATCTGTATTCTCTCTGTTGAACATAAGGGAAGAGATATCCTTCTCCCTCCCACTTTTCTGAGAATTTATTTTCGAAAACCTATAGTTATGAGTAATACTACTTTCTCTGTCCATTTGAAATGCATATATTTGAAATTGTGTCAAAGTTTAACTGAGTCTCTTGCAAATTTCATCACACAAGGTCTTTACAAGAAAGGAAGCCATTTCTTTTCAATGTAATCAATGAAAATCGCTCCAAATTTCCTGATAAGAGAAATTTACACTGAGTTTTGTAAATTAGCAAGAAGGCTTTTCATTTGACTGTGGGCTTTGATGACTCCATGGCAATGTTCTCTGTTATCTAGGCTCTTCTGTGGAATGAGGTCCCTGGACCTGGACAAACTGAGTGTTCTTGAAAGGTGACAAGGTGAGAAGGAACCTTGAGGCCTGTTCTAGAACTTTCCTGCCATAGTTCAACAGGGCTTGTAGACAGAAGCACCTAATATACATGGAGTTTGGTTCCTTCTACATCTCACCCATTCCTCAAACTGTATTGTTTGATCTGCTCCTCCTCTGTCCATTTCCCTTGTCTGCTCCTTATCCCCACCCTTCTTACCTGTCCAGTTTTCCTCTCATGTTTCCTTTAGCCAAAAAAAATAGATTGTAGCTTCACATTAACCTGTTCCTTATATGGGTTATGTGGGTGCAGCCTGAACTGATGATAAGCTCTAGAGAAAGCCCCTGGAGCCCCAGGACAGAAACTATGAGGAAAATCAGAAAATACTTTGAGATGTATGAAAATGAAGATACACATTAAAATTTCATGGATGCAGGAGGAAACTATCCAAGAAGGTATCAAAGTAGCTCTGGCAAAGTGCAGCTCTCTTGCAAAATAGGAGAGAAGGCATAGAAGTAGTCTGAGGGAGCCACTTTGGGGACCTCTGCAGGCCAGGAGTGTGCCATGCACTCATCAAGGAGGGACTGGGGATGCATAAACAGTGAGGCCAAAGGGAAAATCTTGAGTTGATAGCCCTGCAAATGGGTATGACACCCATCACCCACCCCCCAAGGAGAATAGCCTCAATAAAACCTGTGGCTGATTTAGCAACAGTGGGAGATAGGACAGATTCCTCCCAGAGAAGAGGGAGGGTGTGGTGGAGAGCTGACTATGGTTTCCCTTCTGTGAATCTAACATAATTCACTAGTTCAGAATGGGTAGTGGAAATTGAAAGACTTATCTCCAAATAAGGGTTTGCTGAGGAGCACCATTTGGTGGCCATCTGGGAAAGTGAGGAAGACAGATTGGTCTCTCCTGATTCCTTCCCAGGCAAAGTAGACTTGATCAGACCCCAGTAGCACCTCTTTGTCACAGTTTTGACTACTTAAACATGACAATATAAAGTTTTAGGGAAAAAACTAAAAATCAAAGAAGAGCTGTGAAATAAATCCACTAGGCAAGAAAGATTGATCAACAGAGCAAAACCATCAGCATAAGCAGATTCCTAGTTATCAACAAAAGATATCCAAACTAAGAAACAGGAAAATATGGCCCACACAAAGGAACAAGGCAAGAATCTAAATGAGACACAGGATTTAAGACAACTAGTAAATGATGTTCAAAAACCTTCTTAATCAATTTAAGAAGGTGAAGGAAAATATGACTAAAAAGCTAAATAATATTAAGATGACACTGTGTGAGCATAATGAACAATTTGAAGGCCTGCAAAAAAAAAAAAGTAACAGAGTTCATGATAATAAAAGATACAATGGATGAATTTAAAAATACATTAGAGGAGAAATAGAGGTGGCTCAAGCTATTGGTCTCCCATCTACCATATACGAGGCCCAGGGTTTGTTTCCTGAGATCTCCTGGTGAAAGGCAAGCTGGTCCATGCAGTGAGCTGGCCTGAGTGGAGAGCTGGCCTATGCAGGAGTGCTGGCCCATGGAGGAGTGCTGGCCTGCACAGAGAGCTGGCACAGCATGATAATGCAACAAAAAGAGATACAGAGGAGTGACAATTAAGAGGCACAGCAGACCAGGCAGCTGAGGTGGCACAAGAGATTGAGCATTTCTCTCCCACTCTGAATGGTCCCAGGATCAGTTACTGATAACACCTAAAGAGAAGACAAGCAGACACAGAAGAGCACAGAGAGATCAGACAGCAAGCACAAAAATGATGAGGGGACAGAGTTAAATAAATAAAATAAATCCTAAAAAATAATACATTAGAGGCAGGCATATAGCAGAAGGTTTGAAATATTGGAAGAATGAATAATTGAATTTGAAGAAAGGACATTTGAAATTGAAAAGATAGGAGAATAGACAGAGAAAAGAATAGGAAAAAAACTGAACATGGTCTCAGAGAATTGAATCACAACACAAAATGCACAAAAATACACATTATGTGTGTCCAAGAAGGATAAGAGAATGGAAAAGGAGTAGAAAGTATATTTGAGGAAACACTGAAAACTTTCCAACCTTTATGAAAGACATAAAGAAGGACAATATACCTCAAGCAAGATAAATACTAATAGACTTACTCCAAGACATCTATTCAGATTGTGAAAGTCCAAAGATAAAGAGAATTTTGAGAGTAGCAGGAAGAAATCAATGTATTACCTACAAAGGAGCCTTAAAATTGTTAAGTGCCTATCTCTCTTCAGAAACCACGGAGGTGAGAAGGCAGTGGTTTGATACATTTAAGGTACTGAAAGAAAAACTGCCAGGTTAGAATTATTTATCCATCATAACTATACTTCAGAAATGAAGGCAGGTTTAAATTCTTTTACAGACAAACAAAAACTGACAATATGTTACTAAGAGAACCTACAAGAGATATTAAAGGGTGTGTTACAGCCTGATAAGAAAAGACAAAGTAAAGAGCCCTGAAGAAGAGTGTAGAAATGAAGAGCATAAGTAAAGAAATTGAAAGGGTTAAAAAACAGAAAATAGTAAGATATGACAGAAAGTCAATGGTTAAAATGGATGAAGTAAGACAATTTAGTAGTAACACTGAATGTTAGTGGAGTGAGCTCCCCAATTAAAAGACATAGAGTGATAAAAATGGATTTAAAATGAGCCATCTATTTATTGTCTACAAGAGACTCACCTTAGACACAAAGACACAGCCTGAAAGTGAAAGTTTGTAAAACGATATTCCATGCAAATAGTAATTTAAAAAATTTAAAAAAAGAGCAAGTAGTGATACGAATATAGGATAAAATAGATTTTAAATGCAAAACTGTTATAATGATAAGTTACTATATATTAATAAAAGGGATGATTTACCAAGAAGAAATGATCATAAATAATTATGCACCTAACATAGATGCCACAAAATACATGAGACACACACTGGCAAAACTGTAGACCGAAAGAAATGTTTCTACAAAAATATTTGGATACTTCAACATTCTACTGTCAGCAGTAGATAAAACATTTTGGCAGAGGATAAAGAATTTGAGAACTTGAATAATATGATAAATGACTATATCTAATAGATATTTATAGAGCATTACATGCCAAAACAGTTGGATATACATTCTTCTCAAGCGCTCATGTATCATTCTACAGGACATAAGTCAGATCTCAATAAATTTAAAAACATTGAAATCATAGAAAGCACTTTCTCTGATCATAATGGAAAAAAGGGAAAATTCACAAATATGTGGAGATTTAACAATACACTCAAATAATCAGTGGATTGAGGAAGACATTACAAGAGAAATCAGTAAATACCTCAGGGCAAGTGTAAACAAGAAAACAACATACCAAACATACCTCTCAGTGCTGAGAGGGAAATTTATAGACCTCAATGCATATATTATAAAAGAAGAAAGAGCTAAAATCAAAGAAGTTGCACACATGGAGGGATTAGAAAATGAACAGCAAATCAATCTCAAAGTACGCAGAAGGAAAGAAATTATAAAGATTAGGGAGCAGAAATAAATGAAATGGGGAAAATACAATAAAAAAGTCAACAGAACTAAAAGTTGGTTCTTTGAAAAGATCAACAAAATTGATAATCCCTTAGCTAGATTAACAAAGAAAGAAGAGAGAAAATGCAAATAAATAAAATAAAAAATGAGAAGGGTGACATTACCACTGACTCAGCAGAAATAAATGTGATCATAAGAGGATAATATGGATAACTGTATGTCAAGAAACTAGATAACATTGATGAAATGGACAAATGTCTGTAAACACATGAACAAAGCACACTGACCCTAGAAGAAATTGAAGATCTCAACAAACCAATCCTGAGTAAAGAAATTTAAACAGTCATCAAAAACCTCCCCAAAATGAAAAGTTCGGTATCAGATGGCTTCAAAGGTGAATTCTACCAATCTTTTTTTTTAAGGAAGATCTTATACCAATCTTGCTCAAACTCTTTCAAAAAATTGAACCAGAATGAACACTAACAAACTCATTCTATGAAGCTAACATCACTCTGATACCAAAACCAAACAAAGATATTATGAAAAAAGAAAATTACAAATCAATTACTTTAATGAAATTGGATGCAAAAATCTTCAATAAAATACTTGCTAAACAAATTGAAAAACACATTAAAAAAATTACACATCATGATCAAATGGTCTTTATACCAGATATGCAAGGGCAATTCAACATAAGAAAATCAATCAGTGTAATACACCACCTTAATAAACTGAAGAAAAATCACATAATTATTTAAATCGATGCAGAAAAGTCATTTGACAAAATACAACATCCTTTCTTAGCAAAAAATATTCTGAAAGATAGGAATAGAAGGAAATTTTCTCAATATGATAAATTGCATGTATGAAAAACCCACAGCTAACATTGTACTTAATGGTGAAAGAATGAAAACCACCACTGAGATCAGGAACAACACAAGGATGAACACTCTCCCCAATGTTATTCAATATTGTGGTAGAAGATCTAGCTAGAGCAGTAAGGCTAGAAAAAGAAAAAGTCACCTAAATATGAAAGGAAGAAGTAAAACCTTCGTTATTCACTGATGATATGATCTTATATTAAAAAAAAAATCCAAAAGAGAGCTATTAGAACTTATTGACAATTTCAACAATGTGGTGAGATACAAGATTAATATACAAAACTCAATAGAATTTTTATACACTACTAATGAGCAATGTGAGGAGGAATTTGGAAAAAATTTCCATTTACAATAGTGACTAAAAGAATCAAATATTTAAGAATAAATTTAACCAAGGACGTAAAGAGTCTGCATTCAGAAACTATAAAACATTGCTAAAAGAAATCAATATGATCTAAATTAATGGAAAGATATTCCATGTTCATGGGTTAGAAGACTAAATGTCATTAAAATGTCAATCCTATCCAAACTGATTTACAGATTTAACATAATCCTGATAAAAATTCCAATATCCTTCTTTGTGGAATTGGAAAATCCAATTATCAAATTTATCTGGAACGGTAAGGGCCGGCAAACAACGAAAAATATTTTCAAAAAGAGGAACAAAGTTAGGGGACTCTCATTTCCAGATTTTAAAACATATTATCTAGCTACAGTGGCAAAAAACAGCATGGCACTGGCATAAAGATAGGCAGATAGACCAATGGAATCAAATCAAGAGTTTGGAAACAGAACCTCACATCTATGGTCAAGTGATTTTTTACAAGGCTGTCAAAACCACTCAGCAGGGTCAGAACAGCCTATTCAACAAGTAGTACTGGGAAAACTGGATACCATATCTAAAAGAAAGAAAGAAGACCCTTATCTCACACCTTACTACAAAAGTTAATTTAAAATGGATCAAGGATCTAATATAAAATTAGAGCAATAAAACTCAGAAGAAAATGTAAGGAAACATCATCAAGATCTGGTGCTTGCTGGTGATTTCTTGGACCTTATTCCCAAAGCACAAGCAACAAAAGTAAAAATAGATAAGTGGGACTGCCTCAAAATTAAAACTTTGGTTCTTTAAAAGATGGTGACAAAAAGGTAAAATGCAGCCTACTCAATGGGAAAAATATTCAGAAACCATGTATCTGATAAGGGGTTGATCTCTATGTTATGTATAGAGATCACATAACTTAACAAAAGGATAAGCAACCCTATTTTTTTAAAAATGGACTAAAAAATTAAACTGACATTTTTATGAAGTGGAAATACAAATGGCCAAAAGACACATGAAAAGATGTTCAATATCACAAGCTATTAGGAAAATGCAGACCAAAACTATAATGCAATATCATCTCACACTAAACAGATTGGCCATTATTAAATGAAAAGAAAACTTCAAGTGCTGGAAAGGGTATGGAGAAATAAGGACACTCCTCCACTGCTGGTAGGACTGTAAAACTGTGAACCTCTGTAGAAGATGAGGTGACGGTTCCTCAGGAACCTAAATATAGAACTGCCATATGATCCAGCAGTCCTTCTACTAAACATATATTCAGAAATGAAAGCAAGGACATGAAGAGATATTTGCACACTGATGTTGGTAGTGGCATTATTTACAATTGCTGTAAGATAGAAACAACCTAAGTGTCTGACAACTGATAAATGGGTAAACGAGGTGTTATATATTCTTATGATGGAATATTACTCAACTGTAAGAAGAACTCAATTGAAGAAGCACATAATAACATGAATGAATCTTGAGGATATTATGTTGTGTGAAATAAGCCAGACACAAAAGGATGACTATTGTATGGTCTCCATGATGTGAACTAAATACAATGAGTAGACTTATGGAGTTGGGCTATGAAGTGTAGGTTGGTGGGAGCTGGAATGTGGGATAAGAAGGTGAAGAAGATGCTGGACATATGTAGAATGTTTAATAGGGTCAAATGTAAATATGTGGTAATTGTTGGACTTGATGGTAATGCATTATAAAGAATGTAACAAACACTGTAGATTTATGGATGTGATTATAGCTGAAATGTGTAGTCCAGGAAAAGTAATGCTAGTTGGAGGATAATATTAGGAATGTATAACAATATTTTGGAATTAGATGAGGATTGTGGTTAATAATATAAATACAAGAATGTTCTACTACCAGGGTGGTAAGAATGTGGTCATACATGAGAAAATATAACTTTTGTAATTTATGGACTATAGTTAACAATAACATTGCAATGCTTTTTTAGCAAAAGCAAAGTTAGTACTAAATTAATTCTAAAGGTTATAAGAAGAATATGGGGTTTGGGTTTGTGAGATATGAATATGAGTAAGTATTTTTTCTCTTCTTTTTTTGTTAATAATGAGGCCTTGATTATGTCATTTAACTAATCTGTGTTTATCTATGTATCTTTCTGAACACTAGAGGAACAAATGAGTTAGCATCTGAAATTAGGATAAAAGTGCCTAAAAAATTACTGTTTTGGAGTAATGATTCCATAACTTGTTGACCTTTTTCTGTTCTTTTATTTTTGTGATTTTGAAATAAAGTTATTAGTATAAAAAATTATGGGAGATGCAGATGAAGCAGTCCTTAGAGGGAAATTTATAACCGTATATGCCTATATTAAGAAAGAAAAAAGTTTTCAAGTCAATAACCAAACCTTAAAATGCTCAAAGGATAGAGCAAACTGAATCTAATACAAGCAGAAAAAGGAAATGACAATGGTTTGAGCAGAAATTAATGAAATAAATAATAGAAAAACAGTACAGGAATTTTTTTTTAAAAAGCTGGTTATTTGCAAGGTCAAAAAATTTGAGGAAAATTAGCTATATTAGCTATAAAGAAAAGAAAGAAGACTCAATTTAGTACAATGGATATAAGCCCTCTCTCACTTGGAGTTGGAGTGGACATCACCATCCCAGTCGCCTCTGGATTGGGGGAAGAACTATGGACTAGAGTGGACTTGATGGTATTCTCTTGCTCACATATGGTGATTCTAGCAATGCAAGAAATTATAACAATGAGGTGGAGCCAGTGGCCACTTGACAGTTTTTGGGTAGGGAGGGGATGAGCAGTTGAAATACAGGGGCTTCTTTGGGAGTTGGAGGTTGTTCTGAGTACTGTTGTGGCAATGGATGTAGGCCATTTTAAATCAGCACATACCACTCAGAACTGAGTGGGAGAGAGTGTGGTCTACAGTGTGAACTGTGGTCTATGGTTGGTGGCAAGGCTCCAGGATGTGTAAGTTCATTGAGGGTGGTGGGCCACACTGTGGGAGATGTTTGTGTGGGATGTGGTGGGAGGTGTGGGAGGTGGGCAACATGGGAATCCCAGTGGGTTCCGTGTAATATTTTAGGTAATCTAAGCACCTCTTAAAATATATGTATATATATATATATATATAAATAACATTTTTGTAAGCAAATACAC
Organism: Tolypeutes matacus; assembly: GCA_026826555.1. NCBI lineage: Eukaryota > Metazoa > Chordata > Mammalia > Cingulata > Chlamyphoridae > Tolypeutes > Tolypeutes matacus. The sequence goes on from JAKSZT010020697.1 coordinate 3,374,307, forward strand.
TTATATGCATAAAAAAAAAAGAGAAGTACTGCATTATGTTTTTTAAATTATTTAATGGAAAAATCATAGGTTTACCAAAGTCATGTAGAAATACAGAGTGCCCATATACCCCCTATCATTAACATTTCTCTTTAGTATGATATCTTTGTTGGAACTGGTGAAAGAATATTTAAATTGTACTATTAACATAGTCCACAGTTTACATTAGGATGTATTTTTCTCTGTATAGCACTCTATTATTAAAACCTTGGTTTTGTGTGGTACATTTGTCATTTTTATGAATGAACATTTTTATTAATTGCACTATTAACTATTTACCACCATGTTGCTGAATTCACTTATTAGCTCAAGTAGCTTTGCTGTAGATTTTTCATGACTACCTATATAAAGGATAATATCACCTGGAAATAGTGAAAGTTCCACTTTTCCTTTCCAATTTTGATGACTGTTATTTCTTTTCCTTATCAAACTGCTCTGCTTTTCAGTACTGATCAACAGTGGTGAAATTTGACATCTTCATATTGTTCTAGATCTTAGAGGGAGAGCTTTATGACTTTTACCCTTGACCATGATGTGTGCTGTTGGTTCTCATATATGCCATTTATCCTGTTGAGTAAAATTCCTTCTATTCCTCTTTTCTAAGTGTTTTTTAATCAAGAAAGAATGCTGGATTTTGCCAAATGTCTTTTCTGCACCAATTGAGATTATCATGTGGTTTTTCCCCTTCATTTTGTTAATGTGGTGTATCACATTGATTTTCTTTTCTTTTTTATTTTTTTATTATTAAAGAAGCTTTATATCACATAAATGTTACAAAAAAATATAAGGGATTACTATATGTCCCATTCCCTCCCCCTCTCACACTTTCCCACATCCTTCATTAATGTGATACATCTGTTACAGTTGATGAACCCATATTGAAGCATTGCTACTGACTGTGGGCTACAGTTTACATTATATCTTACACTTTGTCCTGAATAATTTTGTAAGTTATGACAAAATATACAGTGGCCTGTATCTGTCACTGCAATGTCAGGCAGGAGAACTCCAATCTTCCAAAAATGCCCCCATATTATACCTATTTTTCCCTCTCCCATCCCACAGAACCTCTGGTGGCCACTGCCTTTACATTAATGATATGAGTTCTTCCATTGCTAGAATAATAAGTCTTAAGAATAATAATAATGAGTCTACTTGAGTCCACTGTTCATTCCCCAATCTTGAGGATATTGGGATGTGATGCCCACTCTGCTTCTAATTGAGAGGGAGCTTAGATCCCATCAGGCAGATGGATGGAGTTATCTTGCTTGCAGTTACAGATACTCTCTGTTTCTTGGGATGGGAATTGTTCATCATCATCACCTTGTTAGTTGTGCTGGGTAAGTCCAATGAACTGGAGAGCAGGTGTTGCAACTTTGCTGAAATTCAATGTGCAACATACACATGGATCAACCAAAGATTTAAGTGTTTGGGAAATATATTTATCAAATTAATTATGGGTTCAAATAAAAGGGGCAGAGGAGCTATTTGTAGAGAACCTATAAATGAGTTTAACTCTGTTACACTGGGGAGCATAAATTTCAAAGTAAGGCCCATTGATGGTGCTGAATTCCTGAACTGTCTTCCCTGCTTATAGTTTCTGGATATCTCTAGAGCCCTTAGGAGCACTGCTATTTGAGGCACTGATTACTGTAGCAATTAATAAGATCCTGCTGAGAATTGCATAAGCATAACCTCTGGAATGACCTCCTGACTCACTTTGCAATCTCTTAGCCATAAAATCTCACTTGTCTTTACACTTTTACCCTTTTGGTCAAGGTCATTTTCAAGATGCATGTCTAGGTGGTGCTTGGTAATAATCCCTTGGAGCCAGTGAGGCTCATCCCTGGGAGTCATGTCCCATGCTGTGGGGAGGTAGTGTGTTTATATGCTGAGTTTGGCTTAGAGAGAGGCCATATATGAGCAACAAGGAGGCTTTCAGGAGGTAACTCTTAGGCAGTATATAATATTAGCTAAGTTTCAATTTCACAAGAAACGGTTGATAAGTACAATCAATGTCAATGGCCTGGCATAATGGTCTGTCTTCCTTCATTAGACATTGCCCTTTCACTTGGGGGATTCTTGATGTCCTATTAGGGAATCTAGCAGAACTCCCCAGGATGGGAATACAATATTCTTTTGGTTATTGTGTAGATCTTGATTATCACTGAGATAATGTCACATGAACACCTGAACTTATTCATGTGTCTTAGAGGCATTTCCCAGGTGAACCCATTCCCATGTGCCCAACATCACTGACACCCTGCACCAGTGATCCTCCCCTGCCACTGCTATGACCCTTCTATGATCCAAAACCTTTCTAAAAATGAAGCTAACAAAATAACCAAATAACATGAATATGAATTTGAAATAATTTAAAAAATAACCAATAATATACAAAAAATTTAAAACAGTTTAAAATAATAAAAAATAAAAAAAATTTTAGACATTGTTTCTTTCATCACTGTAAGATATCTTGCCTTGTATGTACAGTGTTATTTTCTTCTATATATTCCCCCAGTGTCTTATTTTCTTCATTTTATCTTCACAGGAGCTTTAGAATACAGAAAAGTCACATAGATAATAAAAGTGAGTCCCATATACCTAACGCCCTCCCCTCTTCACCCTCTCCCTTATTAATAACATTTTACATGTGGGTGGTACATTTGTTACAAATATGTTCAAATATTGAAACATTGTTTCTAACCATGGTCAATGGTTTGCATTATGGTTTATATTTTGGATGGTACACTTTTATAGGTTTTGACAAAATTTGAAATGGCCTATATTCATTATTGCAAGATCATGTCAAACAATTCCAAAGCCCTAAAAATGCCTTATATTCCATCTATTCTATTCTTCCCTCCCCTTCCCCATGGAAATTATGGCAATCACTAAGTTTCAATTTGTGAAAAAATAAGATTCATTGTTACTTACAATAAAATTGAGAGCTTGACATATTGGTCTGTTTTCTTTTATTAGGCACTGGCTCTGTTCTTGAGGAATTCTTGTTCCTCTAATTGAGAACCTAACAGGACTCTCTAGGATGGGAGTTCAATATTTTATTGTTTATTGTGTGGGTCTACACCCACTGATACAACATACTATGAAAAGATAAACACTGAGATATTCCATAAAAGCCTGCTCTGGTGCACACTATCCCATATATCCCCCACAGCTGACACCCTATATCAGTAACCCTCCCCTGCTATTTTTGCCAAAAGAATATTTCCAACACTATATGTTTAACCACAGACCTGAAAATCCCTGGATTTCATCTGCTGCTTCCCTCAACCCTCCCCCCAGTCCCATGGATAGTCCAACCCAAACCATCACCCCACTTCCCCTCACAGACCAGCACCACTGAACCCAATCATGTCACTGCAACACTGTCATGCCCATCCACTGTCCAACTCCACCCTCCTTTCTCCTTATCATAGATTTTGCACTTATGGGCATTGTCTTACCACCCTCTATTCCCTTTCTGTCTTCTGTAAACCTAGCTCTGTGACTCTGCTAAATTTGCTTAATTCAAATCAATGAGGTCATGTAATATTTGTCCTTCAGTGCCTGGCTTACTTCACTCAATGTAAGGTCTTCAACATTCATCCATCTTCTCCCATGTGTTAATACTGCATTTCTTCTTACAGCTGAGTAATATTCCACTGTATGTATATACCATAGTTTGCTTATCCATTCATCTGTTGATTGACATTGGGGTTGCTTTCTAATTTTAGCAATAGTGAATAATGCCACTATGAACATTGGTGTGCATATATCTATTTGTGTCCCTGCTTTCAATTCTTCTGGGAATATACCCAACAGTGGAATTGCTGGATCATATGGCAGTTCTTTAGTTAACGTCCTGAGGAACTGCTAAACTGTCCTATACAGTGGCTGTACTATTCTACATTCCCACCAGTGGTAGATAAGTATTCCTTTTCCTCAACATATTTCCTTTCCTCAACATCCAAACCAATACTTGTATTCCTCTGTTTTTTTAATGGTAGCCAGTCTAATGCATGTAAGATGATATCTCACTGTAGTTTTGATTTGCATTTCCCTAATAGCTAGTGATGTTGAGCATCTTTTCATGTGATTTTTAACCATTTGTATTTCTTTGGAGAAGTGTCTATTCAAATTTCTTGCCCATTTTCAGAATGGATTGTTTGCCCTTTTATATTCAAGGTTTAGGATTTCTTTATATATGCTGGATATTAGTCCTCGATCAGATAGTTGGTTATCAAATATATTCTCCCATTGTGTGTGCTGCCTGTTCACTTTCTTTACAAACTCCTCTGAAGTATAAAAGTTTTTTATTTTGAGGAGGTCCCATTTATCTATTTTTTCTTTCACTGCTCATGCTTTGTGTGTATAGTTTATGAAAACATTTCCTACTACAATATCTCATAGATGCTTCCTTACTTTATCTTCTAGGAGCTCTAGGTACTTGGCTCTTATATTTAGATCATTGATCCATCTTGAGTTAATTTTTGTATAAGGTGTAAGATGGTGGTCCTCTCTCATTCTTTTAGATATGGCTATCCAGTTCTCTAAGCACCATTTGTTGAAAAGGTCATTCTCTCACAATTGAGTGGACTTGGTGGCCTTGTTGAATATCCATTGACTGTTTGTGTGAGGAACTATACTGAACTCTCAGTTTGGTTCCATTATTCAGTATGTCTATCCTTGTGTCAATACCAAACAGTTTTGACCACTGTACCTTTGAAGTATGTTTTTAAATCAGGTGGTGGGATTCCTCCAATTTCGCTTTTATTTTTCAATATGTCTTTGGCTATTTGGGGCCTGTAGTAGTTTGGCATTATTTATGAAATCCAAAAATGCATATTGGATTATGCTTGTAAACTGGTCTGTTCCTCTGGGTATGATTGAGTTATGATTAGGGCTTTGATTGGGCCATGTCAGTCAGATATTGAATGTGGGCAGGGACTCAGAGATAAAACTACATGGCAGGGCAGATGAGTTAGTTGGAGTTTTGAGTTGGAGTTATGATGCTGAGTTTTAATGCTGGAGCCCAGAGAAGTAAGCACACAGAGGAGCTTGGTCATGAGGAAGGAGAGAAGGCCCAGGGAAAAGAGATGAGTCATTCACCTGATAATCTATAGCTGGCCTTGTGGAGAGAAGTAAGCCTGAGCCCAGAGAGAGGCAAGCCCTGGGAAGAGAGGAACCCAAGAAGCCTGAACCTTGGCAGACTTTGGTGGCCATTTTGCTCCGACACATGGCCATAGACTTTGGTGTGGGAAGTTACTTATGCTTTATGGCCTGGTAACTATGAACTTCTACCCCAAATAAAAACCCTTTATAAAAGCCAAAAGATTTCTGGTATTTTGCATCAGTACCCCTTTGGCTGACTAAGACAGACCACTTTGCCCTTCAACATAAATTTGATATTTAGCATTTCCAATTCATTTAAAAATACACCATTTTAATTTGTATTGGAATCACATTCAATCTGTAAGTCAATTTAGGTTGGACAGATCATAAAGATGTTTAGTTTTCAAATCCATGAACAGGGTATATTCTTCCATTTATTTAGGTCTTCTTTGAATTCCTTTAACAATATTGTGTATTTTTCTGTATACAAGTCCTTTACATCTTTAGTTAAGTTTATTCCTAGGTGTAACCATTGGGGAATTTGATGTAATTATGAATTCCAAAAATATAATTGGATCATGCTTGTAAACTGATCTGTTAATCTGGGCATGATTAGGTTAGGATTAGGGCGTTGAGCCCCACCTCTTGGTGGGTGGGGAATTGAATATTAAAGGCAAGGCAAAGGACAGTTGAAGCAGCCTTTTGAGAAGCAGTTTTGATATTGGAAAGAAGGCCCCAGGAGAAGAGAAGCAAGCCGTTTGCCTGATCGTCTACAGCTGACCTTGTAGAGGAAACAGGAGCCAGCTGATCTTGTGGAGGAAACAGGAGCTAAGCCCGGAGAAAAATGCAGCCCCGGGAAGAGAGGAAGCCCAAAAGCCTGAACCCTGGTAAACGCTGGCAACTGTCTTGCCCTAACACGTGGCAATGGACTGTGGTGAGAGAAGAAACCTAACGCTTTATGGTCTGGTATCTGTGGACTTCTACCCCGAATAAATGCCCTTTATAAAGACCAACCCATTTTTGGTATTTCACATTAGCACCCCTTTGGCTGACTAATACACTAGGTATCTGATTTTTTTGGTTGCTATTGTAAATGGAACTTTTTTTCTTGATTTCACCCTCAGATTCCTCATTATTGATGTACCAAAATGCCACTTTTTTTTGTACATTGATCTTATATCCTGCCACTTTACTGAACTTATTTATCAGCTCCAGAAGCTTTGTTGTAGATTTCTCAGGGCTTTCTATGTATAGGATCATGTCATCTGCAAATAATGTAAATTTTACTCCTTCCTTTCCAATTTGGATGTCTTTTATATCTTTTTCTTGCCTAAGTCCTTGAGTAAGTACTTCTAACACAATGGTAAATAAGAGCAGTGACAGTGGGCATCCTTGTCTTTTTCCAGATCTTAGAGAGAAGGCTTTTAGGATTTCACCATTGAATATGATGTTAGCTGTGGGTTTTTCATCTATACCTTTTATCACATTAAGGAACATTTCTTCTATTCCTATCTTTTGAAGTGTTTCTTTTTTTTTTTTTTTTAAGGAAAGTGTGTTGTATTTTATTAAATGACTTTTCTGCACTGAGCCAAAGTTGTTCTATAGAGACTCAGACCTGATTCCCTATGCTGAGGTTTTACTCTTGCTTAAATACCTAAGTCAGTACATAGCATTTGCTTTGATTATGCATTAGCTTTTATGCATTTGGATGATCATACCTAGCTGGCTATGTAATTGTATGATTCATATGTTCAGAAAATCATACTTGCACATACATTGTATAATTTAAAAAGTGGCAGATTGCTCCACACTTTGGTGGGAATTTTACTATGTTAATTAAGCAAGTTGAAGTGAGGACAGGCAAGTCACTTCTTCTGCACAGGTCCAACCAACAGTTGAAGCTGTTTTTCATACTTTATTGCTTCAACAGGATATTCTCAACCACAAGAAAGGAATTTGGCACAAAGAGAGGGTTGCATTTCATTATAATCTAATTTACATATAATTCTTTCCTTTATATCCTAGAAAGAAGGACACAAACAAGTTACTTTCAGGCATTTGGTCATCCTACATCCATCAACAGGACATCCCTGAAAAAGAACAGAAGAAGAAGAAATAAATAAAGCCTTTTTAAATGAGTAGAAAATATAAGAAAGCTAGGGAAACTTACCCAAAACTAATAGATATCAATGTTACTAGTAAAATAACATAGTGAATGATACAAAAATAATTTTATAATTTAACTCAATAAAAATTTAAATAAGAGAAACTCTAGAGTTTTGGAATGCTCACTCTTTGTATGGCTAAAGAAATATAAAAATAAAAATTCTTTAATAAATTTCCTTCATATTCTATGAATTCAAAGACAAATTTTTTTACCATCAGGACCAAAAAAAAAAAAAAAAAAAGAATTATAAGTCAAATATGGGAACAAGTTTCCCCACATGGATGAGATACTGGTGAAAGCCTACAAAGCCATTGAGGAATCCAATTATGACCTTATAATATTATAAACACATACATTCTTTCTGAATCATGGTAAGAGATAGATTTAGAAAATTCTTGCATGTAGGTGCTATCCCTAGATAAACAAAAAATAATTTATTTGGTCAAATGCTGACTCTGATAATGACATATATTAAGTGAAGGAAGTCAAAGCAAACTCATTTCAAAGTGGACTCCAATATGGAGTCAGTACAATTTATGTCATGAAATGGAGATTAAATGTATTACAAAGACTATACCTACACAATCTGGAGGAGGTGTAATAAAGTTTGTAATGAAATCACTCATGGCTCATTTCATTCAAAAATAGATTGTACAAAAAAGTATTTTTCAAGCAACAATTCCCCAAATACAGGAGCAATGGATAGTGAAGAAGGATCACCCATTGACAGGCCCTTGATATTGATGACTATGTTTATGAGCCTTTTGCTTTTGAATTTGCATCTTGGCCTAGTGATGTAGGGTGCCTAAGAGTTACCTCCTGAGAGGCTCCTTGTTGCTCAAATGTGGCCTTTCTCTAAGCCTAACTCAGCATGTGGATGTATTACTTTTCCCCCAGTGAGGGATATGACTCCTGAGGATGAGCCTCCCTGGCACTGAGGGATTACTACCAAGCACCAGCTGGTGATAGAACTGGAAAAAGACCTTGAATAAAAGGGGTAAAAGGTAAAGACAAATGAGTTTATATGGCTAAGAGACTTCAAAGTGAGTTGGGAGGTCATCAGAGAGGTAATGCTTATGTATGTCTCAGCAGGATCTCATAGATGGCCAAAATGAATACTACCCCCAAACTATGGGGCCCCTGAGGGGTCTGGAGACACCCAGGCCCTGTGGTTGAGGTGGATAGCTCTGGAATGTGGTGCCTTGCCAGTGGGCCCTACTTTGGAGACTGTGCCTATGAGTGTGGCAGAGTTAGATGCTGATGTGGCTTCTCTATACATGCCTCTTCCATCCCTTTTGTTTGAACTTATAGTTGGTGCTGGAATTGGTAGCTGTATGTCCAAGAGACTTTAATCTATGGGCATCCATATAATGGCTGGGCTTTGAGACTCAGAGGAGTTGCAGCATCTATTCTCCAGTTCATTGGACTCACCCAGGACAGCTGATGGAGAGATGAGTGTGGACAACCAACACACCAAGGAATTAAGAGAGTTTACAACTGCAAGCAAGAGAGTCCCATTCATCAGCCACACGGGATTGAAGTCCCTTCTCAAATATAGGTGGAGTGGGCATCACCATCCCATAATCCTCAGGATTGGTGAATAAAATATGGACTAGAGTAGACTTACTGGTGTGCTACTACAGACTTATTGTGATTCTAACAATGGAAAAAAATTATATCATTGATGTGGAGACAGTGGCCAGTGGAGGTGCTGAAGTCAGGGAGAGGGAAAAAGAGGTGTAATATGGAGGCATTTTCAGGACTAGGAATTGACCTGGATGACATTGTCATGACAGATACAGGCCAGTATATATCCTGCCATTGCTTAATGGCAATGCTCCAAAGTGTGTTCATCAATTGCAATGAATGTATCACACTAATGAAAGAAGTTGTTAATGTGAGGAAAATTGGGAGGTCTGGGAGTGGGACATATGGGAATCCCTTATATTTTTTATGTAACAATTTATGTAATAAAAGTATCTTTTAAAAATAAATAAAGATATATTTTTAAAAACTATTGTTCAACTTTCTGCAAATCCAAAGTAGTGAGTTAAGTCCTTAGTGCCTTTAGGATGAGATCCTAAGGATTTAGAAATCCTTCCTGATTTCTTCAAGAGCCACTAGGAAGCAGGTGTTATGCATCCTCAATGTTGCTGTAATATTTAAAAGCAATCATTGCCATGCAGAAACTTACTGCCCAGGCCTTTCTGGTCTGTGTTTATAAATATGCTTAGTGCTATGGTTCTGTGTTATGCATCTCTGTTTCCACATATCAAAACCACATTGTGCAACATCTTGGTGAGAAAAAATCTGGTGGACTGGGTGTAGTTCAGTGATTGAGTGTACATTTCACATATAAGAGGTCCTGGATTCAATCCCCAGTCCCTCCTTAAGAAAAAAAAACATAATGCTGAGCAGATGTAGCTCAGTGGCTGAGCACCTGCTTTCATGCATGTGATCCCAGGTTTTAACCCTGGTACCTCCTAAAATAGATAGATAGATAGATAGATAGATAGATAGATAGATAGATAGATAGATAGATAGATAGATAGATAGATAGATTGATAGATATACTACAGAAGTACATAATAAAGACGGTATAAACATTTTTTAAAGATCTGATATCTGAAATCCATTATCAGTCATTTGTTTTCCTTTTTTTCAGCAATACAGTGGGTTAAAGAGAGGTTATTTATTGGGCCCTCTCAAATTCCAGCACCAGTGATGGATTAGGCATTAGTCTAGGTATTACAGTCATAAATGGACAGTTGAACAAAAACAAATATTCTTACCTCCTTGCATCTTATATTCTAGCAATGCACAGATAGAAAAGCAAAGACACAGCATGATATAAACAAAAGAACTTTAATATGAATAAAGTATAAACTCAAACTATAAATCATAAGCCTGCCCTCTCATATTGGATCATATATAAACACAATCTTTCTTGATGTTCAACACCCAATATATCCAAAGAAATTCAGTAATGTTGAAGATAGAGAAGATAGAATGTATTTCACAATTATCCAATAAATTTAGATCTGAAAGCACCACATCCTGAAAGAGAAAAAAAAAAGCTAAACCAATATTTACAAGAAAATTCTTTGCCTTATATTGTGGAAAATACTAATTAAACAATATAAGTACTTTAAGAAGTTAAAAGAAATACAATGTAAGCATCATTTGAGGCATGGCATAGATGGCAATTAATAGGGAGAAGCAGAAAATAAACACCTGAATTGGGATGGCTGAGGATGGGACAAAAAAGAAAACTTTAACCCCAACTGTTTAAATTTGTGAAGAATTTGACTCTTTGATTTCAGATTAAAAAGAACCTTAAAACATAATTTAAGCCACAGCAATGACAGTGAATTTTCATAAGTAGACAGAAATACAGAGTATATTTTTTTATCTCATGCTTTTTGGGAGTGCATTACATGATTTCAAAGAGTTCTGTTTTCCATTTTATTAAAATTATTTCCATGCTTTATATCTAAATTAAAGAAGAATATTTGTTGGATTACTTAGTTTAAATTCGGACATTATTATTGAGAATATCATTTTTTAGCTACTTTAATAGCCAATTCAGATTTTCTGATATTGCAGATGGAAATTTAACAATGTAATATTGCCATTTTCTCAATTAATCCTGTGAGATGTTTGGTCCTGTATAATCATTCCTTTCAGGAATAAGTCATTGATTTGGGATCACTTAATTCTATTTAGAAAATTGGAAAAATTGTGAAAAATTTCCCCTTCCCTCTTTAAGGATTGGTCTATTGTCTGTAATTGGTATATTTTAATCAGGAAATGCACACTTCCACATAATTCTGTTCAATGTGAATAAGATTTTCTCTAATTTGATATAATGACTTAGACTCAAACTTCATACTTCTCATAGTGAGGTCACGAATTGTAACTTCCTTGGCTCAGAAAGAACTTCTGGGTCTGATAACTAAATAATAATACATTATTATAAATAAATATTAATTAAACATTTTAAGCTTATTTCAAAGCACTCTACATGTAACAATTTATTTTATCATTCAGAGTAAAAAGTTCATTTAAAATACCACTGACAGTTTCTGAATGAAGAAATTAAGACAGGGAAGGAAGTTAGCATTCCCTGGGATAAAGATATCATGTTGAATGGTGCTTGAATTTATCTTGGGGCTTTACAAGCATCAGGAGCATTTGGCCACAGGGATCATTTATATTCAATCCTGGCCTCCAGGCATCCTTAGTTTAAAATCTCTTTGTGTCTAGAAACATGACTATTTCTTGTCCATCTAAGAGTTAGGTGTCTGCCACTCCCTGCAACAGCTACCTATTGTTGAAGGTTTCCAAGCTGTAGCTGTCCTTTTAAGACTACAAAAACAATTTTGATTGCAAGATAGGCCCTTCCAGGTTAAAGTTCCTGTTTCACAGGAGGAAACACTTTTACCAAGGTACATAATAAGTACTCCCCTGAATCTGGGGCTATGAAAACTGGTTATTTGGGGCATTTCTCAAAAAGTCCATTCAATCTTATTAGATCTGAGAGGTCATTTCCATTTCCCATCCTTAATAAATATTATTTTAAACCTTCCCCATGACCTTTGAATTTCCACAGTCCTGGCTTTCCACACACATTCAGTAGTTCATTTGAAATCTATTTCAGAAATGAAATAAGTACTTTTGAATTTAGGTATTTTGGGCCATTAAATTTGAAAGTATTCCTCTATTGGCATCTTTCCCATAACAGATGAGGTATTGTCTTTTATCCAGCTGTCTTCTTTATATCTAACTTTGTGTTTGAATCCCAATCCTTCCTGCAGTATCAGTAATTTTATATCTTTATTTTTGTTGTATGCTTTATTTTAAACTACTCCCTCTCAATTTGATCTATGCTCTTAGATTTCAAACACATTCTAAAATATGTCATGCTGAAATTTGAAAAAAAAAAAAACACCAAACACTTTTGATCTTTTATTTCCAGCTGATGGTCTCTCATCTCCTTTCAATGAAAGCCAAAAGCAGAGTCCATTCATCAGCATTTCTCTTCATCCCACCCCATTCTCACCCTTTTCAGACTGGGTGTTTCTTCCTATTCATGGACATCAGTCTTGATGACAATATTTCATCAGTATAGCAATCTCATAAGATTTTGTCAGACTTCATATTTCATCCTCAGCAAAACTGGATTAATTTCTTAACACTCAAAATCTGCACAAGGTGTTCTTCTCTTAAGGGGCATATAACCCATCCCTTGTGCCACTTGGATCTCTATATGCTCAGGAAGCACTCCCCTTGGATTCCAGGTGTCTTCTCTTCCTGTAGGAATTTTGCAAGAGGAAACTTATTGACACCATGCAGCCACTGCTTTGCAGGTGGTCTTGGTGAAGCAGGCTAGGAAGATAGAGGATCAATAGATGGATCTCAAACCTGGCAAGAAGCCCACATGGACATCATACCACCCAAGATGGCTGCTGGAAGACCCTTGTGAGAATCCCATTCAGAATGAGATTTCTGCAATTCAGAATGAGGTTTTCTGTGGAAGCCAAGAGAAGCCCTGGATATTCTCCAGGGACCTTATCACTGGGTCTTCCTGGGGGAATGATGGGTGGGGTAATCAATCAAAACAGCAAAAAGCTGGAACTCCTCTCAAGCCATTAGCAAGGAGGTAGAATAATTAATAGTTTAAAAAGCAAGTGAACCTCTCTCACCCTCTCTTGCCTTTTGTGCCCTGCTCTCACTGTGTCCCCCTGCATGGATCAACATGAAAGTAAAACCTGGGCATTTATAATCTACAATGGGAAATTGTAGTCTATAAATCAGTCCTCTTTATCAATTTTCAGCCCCTTCCTCTCTACCTGGGACCCATGATCTGTTATTTTCTCCCATTTCTCTTCCCTCTCTACCTTAATAAATTACTGGCCTAACTAACCCAATGTGCTCTTGAAATTCATTTCTGCAGCACAGTCAAGAACCTAATCTGGTAATATTGGGGTCACAACTGATACTCAATATTACCCACCTTGTTCATTCTACATTTCCCTCACCCCCATCTAGCCCCTCTGCTAGTCTAAGAAGCTTACCAGGTGCCAGATCATCAACTCTCTGAGGTCTGATCTGGTCACAATGCCCTTCTCAGGCAGGGTTGGCTTCTCTTGTCCATTTATTAACACAGTAAGACAGGAGTGCCCATGTAAATCATGTGGGTGCTAAATATATTCTTCCTTGTCCCTCGTATAAAACAGCATACCTTCTTCCACCTCTTAGGCAAGATCAAGCACTCCTGCCAAGATAGGGGTCCCTCTTCTTGCCTGTCAGGCCTTGAGCATGAAGAGGAAGAAGTGCCCAGATAGTGACCAGAGTATAGAGTTCAATGGCACTATTCTTGGCTCTTTGTTTTTTAAATAAATATTAGAATCAGTTTGTCAGCTTTGTCAGGAAATTCAGTGTGAAGTTTGAGTGGAATTTCATTGTATTAATTAGATAAGTGACATATTAACAATATATTATATCATACTCTTTGTATTTGTAGAACTATATAAATTTCTAAATGTATTGCTCCCTTTCCAGATTTGAAGAAAACAATAAATGATACCTCTACCCCATTCTTGGTAGGATGGTGAAAACTGGGAAAGATTAAGGGCAAAAACTTGCACTTGTATGATAAATTAACTTTCAACAAAGCTGTGAAAGCAAATTACTGGGGAAAGGAACATCATTTCATAATGTTCCTGAAACAAATATATATCCATATGGAAAAATGAACATCAACCTTTACTTCACCCTAAATACAAATATTAACTTGAAATGCAGTAGAGACCAAATATAACAGTTAAAATTATAAAATATCTAGAAGAAGACAAATGATAAATTCTTTTTGCATTGTTTGATAGGAAAATTTTCTTAGATATTACATAGAAAGCATAAACCATAAAAGAAAAACTTGAAAAACTTGAATTTATCAAAATTAAAATATTTTGCTCTTCAAAAGACAAAAGTATTGAAATGAAAAGACAAACTACAGAATTGAAGAATATACCTGCAAAAAATTTAGATGTCATAAGAATTGTATCTACAATATATATGAAGACACAATTCAAACATAAGAAGAGAAAGTGCCCAATTAAAAAATGAACAAAAAGATTTGAACAGATATTTCACAAAAGAATGGGCAATGGAGATGTGAAAAGGTGAGCAGCATCATTGGTTTAAAGAAAATACAAATTAAAATCACATTGAGAGTTGACTATACATCATTAGGATGCTGATAAAAAATGACTGAGAATAAAAGTATCATTGAGGATGTGAAGGAACTTGAGCTCTCACACCCTTATGCTGGGATTATAAAATGACACAACCACTTTAATAATTAAACATATACCTATCACATAAGCATCTCACTTTAGGTAAGAAATGAAAACATGTCTATGCAGAGATGAATGTTCATAACAGCTGTATTCACAATAAGAAAACATAGACACAACCTAAATATCTTTTAGGGAATAAACAAAATATGGTATATCCACACAACAAAATACTCCTCAGAAATAAAAACAGAATGAACTACTGATACATGACACAGCAGAGATCAGTCTCAAATCATTATTACAAGTGAAAATAATCCTGACTCAGTAAAGTACATACTGTATGATGTCATTCATATAAAAAAATTAGGAAATGCAGACTTATCTATACTGTTTGGGGACAGTGGTGGAAGGTGGAATGTATTACAAAGGGGCTTGAGGAAGTAGCTTTTTCAGTTACAGAGAAGTTCTGTATTTTGGTTGTGGCAGTAGGTTCACTGGTATATGAGCCATAAAACCCCATTGAATTGTGAAAATATAAAATAAAAAAAACCTAAACACTAGGCAAAAGAAAGAAGGTGATGAACAGAGTAAAATCACCACCACAATCCTAGACCCCAGCGAAAAATAACAAGACATACTAAGAAACAGAAAGATATGGCCAAGCAAAGGAACAACCCAAGAATCCAGATGAGACACAGGAGTAAAGAAAATGAATCAATGATGTTCACACAAATCTCCTTAATCAGTACAAGAAGTTGAAGGAAAATATGACTAATGGAGTGAAGGATTTTAAGATGACACTGTGTGAGCATAAAGAACAATTTGAAACCATGTAAAGAAAAGTACAGAATTTATGGAAATGAGATTAAATATACATTAATGATGACCTAGATGAGAATAAAAGACACTAAAGGTATATAATAGCAGAATTGATTTGGTTGAGGACAGAATTAGTTAATTAGATGACAGAGCATCTGTACTGAAAAAGACAGAAGAACAGAAAGAAAAGAATGGAAAAATTTAATGGGGTTTCAGGGAATTGAATGATAGCATGAAACACACAAACATATGCTTTATAGGAATCCAAGAAGGAGAAGAGAGTGGAAAAAGGACAGAAAGAATTTTTAAGGAAATAATGACTGAAAATTTTCCAATTCCAAGATTTAAACAAAATAAATTTGGATAGATATACTCTGAGGCATAAACTATTCAAAATGTCAAACACCAAACATAAAGAGAGGATTCTGAGAGCAGCAAGAGAGAAGCAATGTATCACTTACATGGGAGCTTCAATAAGTCTAATTTTTTATGTCTCATCAGAAACCATGGAGGTAAGAAGACAGTATGTATAATACATTTAAGGTACTGAAAGAAGAAATTACCGGCCAAGAATACTGTCTCCAGAAAAACTATCCTTCAAAAGTGTTTAAATTCTTCACAGTTAAATACAAACAGAGTTTGTCACCAAGAGACTAGCTCTACAAAAGATACTACAGGGTATGTTACAGTCTGAAAGGAAATGACAAGGATGAGAAGCTTGGAGAAGAGTGTAGTAATGAAGATAATAAATAAGGAAAGCTGGAAGGATTAAAAGACAGAAAATAGTCAGATATGAAAACAGAAAGCCAAAGGGTAAAATGGACAAGGTAAGTAATGTCTACACCATAATAACATTAAGTATTAATGGATTGAACTCCTTATCCAAAAGACATAGAACAACAGAATGGGAACAAAATTATGAGCCATCTATTTGTTGACTACAACAGACTCACTTTTTTTTTTTTTTTTTAAGAGGTGCTGGGGATTGAACAAGAACCTCATACATGGGAAGCAAGTGCTCAACCAATGAGCTACACACATTCCCTGAGACTCACTTTATATTTTAATTTTTAATTTTTTGTACATTAAACAATTTTAAAGATATTTAGATGACATATTTTTTACATATAAAATATAGAGGATTCCCTATCCCTCTCACACTTTCCCACATTAAACATCTTTTGTTAGTATGTTACATTTGTTACAACTGATGAACACACATTGGAGTATTGCCACTAAGTGTGGAATATAGCTTACATTATAGTTTACACACTCTCCTACACAACTTTGTAAGTTATGACAATCTATATAATGACCTGTATCTATCATTGCAACATCATTCAGGACAATTCCAATGTCCTGAACATGCCACCATATTACACCTATATTTCCCTCTCCTTCACCTCACATCCTCTGGTGGCTGCTGCCTCTACATCAATGATAAAAATTCTTCCATTGCTAGAATCACAATAAGTCTATAGTAGAATAACAGTAAGTCTTCTCTAGTCCATCTTTCATTTCCCATTCCTTAGGATTCTAGGAGGTGATGCCCACTCCAACTCTAATGGAAAGGGGGCTTAGATCCAATAGGGCAGATGGATGGGACTATCTTGCTTGCAGTTGCAGACACTCTCTGTTCCTTGGGTTGTTTGTTGTTCATCATCATCACCTTGTTAGTTGCCCTGGGTGAATCCAATGAATTGAAGAGTAGATGTTACAGCTCTGTTGAGATTCAGGGCCCAACTAGCACATGAACAGCCCAAAGATTTATGTCTCTTGGACATAAACCTATCAACTCTAGTACTAATTATAGGTTCAAACAGAAGGGGCAGTTTTGACCACTGCAGCTTTGTAGCTTGTTTAAAAGCCTGGTAGTGTGTTTCCTCCACTTTCCTTGGTTGATTTTCTTATGTTGAACCATCCATGCATACCAGTGATGAAGCCCATTTGGTCATGGTGCATAATTCCTTTGATGTGTTGTTAAATAAGATTAGTGTGTATTTTTTGAAGGTTTTAGCATGTAGATTCATTAGAGAGATTGGTCTATAGGTTTTCTTTCATGTGGTATCTTTGTTTGGCTTTGGTATTAGCTGTCTGGTCCTGGACTCTTCTTAGTTGGGAGTTTTTTGATGACTAATGATCTCACTAATTGTGATTGGTCTGTTGAGTTCATCCATTTCTTCTTTTATCAATGTAGGCTGCTTGTATGTTTCTAGGAATTGTCCATTTCCCCTAAATTATCCATCTTGTTGCCATACAATTTTTCAAAGTAGCCTCTTATGATACTCTTTATTACTGTGGGGTCAGTGGTGATAACCCCTTATTCATTTCTTATTTTATGTATTTGCATCTTCTCTTTTGCTTTGTTACTTTAGCTAAGGGTTTGTCAATTTTATTAATCTTCTAAAGGAACCAGCTTTTGGTTTTATGTTTTCTACTGCATTCTTATTTTCAATTTCATTTATCTCTGCTCTAATCTTTATTTCCTTCTTTCTACTTTCTTTGGGGTTAATTTAATATGAGCTCTTTCTTCTTTTTTGATATAAGCATTTATGACTAAGAATTTACCTCCCAGGACTGCTTTTGCTGCATCCCATAGGGTTTTATATGTTGTGTTGTCATTTTCATTCATTTCAAGATAGTTACTGATTTCTTCTGCAATTTCCTTCTTGACCCACTGATTTTCTAATAGCATGTTAACTGCCATGTTTTTGTGCTTAATCTGCTTCTCTGACCCAGCTTCATTTCATTGTGGTCAGAGAAATTACTTTGTAAAATGTCAATCTTTCTGATTTCTTTGAAATTTGTCCTGTGTCCTAGCATGTGGTCTATCCTGGAGAATGATCTCTCTGCACTCAAGAAATGTATATACTTCTGTATTAGAGTGTAGTGTTCTGTATATATCTATTAGGTCCAGATCCTCTAATGTATTATTCAAGGTCTCTGTTTCTTTATTGATGCTCTATCAAGATGTTCTGTCTAATGGTGGTAATGGTGTATTAAAGTCCCCCACTATAATTGTAGAGGCATCTATTTCTCCACTTGTTTCTTCCAATATTTACCTCATGTATTTTGAGGCACCTTGGTTACGTGCAATAGATTACTCATTTTATTAATATACTGTGTCCTTCTTTGTCTCTTACAATAATTTTGCATTTAAAAATCCATTTTCTCTGATATTAGTATAGCTACTCCCACTTTTTTTGGCTATTGTTTACATGTAAAATTGTTTTCCAACTATTCACATTCAGCTTCCTTTTGTCCCTGGGTAATTAATAAGCTTCTTAGAGACAGTATATAGATGGGTCATATTTCCTTATCCATTCTGCCATTTTGTATCTCTCAATGGGAGAGTTTAATCCATTAATGTTCAATGTTATTACTTATATTAGCCATATTTTCTTTAGGTTTATGTATGCCATATGCTTCTTTTAATTCTCTTTTTATCTTTCTAGTTGTTCTTACCAAAAATTTTCTTTCTTAAACTCTTCTCTAACCCTCTGTTTCCATTTTTTTACTTTCAACCTGCCGAACTCCCTTTAGAAGTTCTTGGAGGGCAGGTTTCTTGACAACTCTCTTAATTTCTGTTTATCTGTGAATATTTTGAACTCTCCCTCATCTTTGAATGCTAGCTTTGCTGTATACAAAATTATTGGCTGACAGTTTTTTCTTTTAGCACCTTAACTATGCCATACCACTGCCTTCTTACCCCATGGTTTCAAATGAGAAAGCAGCTCTTAATCTTATTGAGCTTCCCTTTTATGTGATGCATCTTTTTCCTCTTTTTGCTTTCAGTATTCTCTTTTTGTCTTGAGCATTGGGAAATTTGATAAGTATATGTAAGGGTAAGCCTATTAGGATTTATACTATTTGGTGTGCACTGCACTTCCTGGACATGTACACCCATGTTCCTCAGAAGAGTTGGGAAATTTTCAGCCATTATTTCTTCCAACACTCTTTCTGTCCCCTTTCCGTTTTCTTGTCCCTCTGGGATGAATATAATGCATAGATTTGTGCATTTTGTGTTCCCATTCACATTTCTAATCCCTGCTGGATTTTTTCTATCTTTTATCTATCTGTTCTACTATCTGCCTGATATCAGATGTACTGTATTCCACATCACTGATTCTTTCTTCTACCCATTCAAATCTGCTGTTATGTGCTTCCAGTGGTTTTTTGATTTCTTGCATTGTGCCATTCACCACCATCATATCTGTTATCTTTTTTATGTATGTTTACAATTTCTTCAGTATGTTTCCCCAGTGTCTTCTTAATATCTTTAATCTCTTCCTTCACTTATTTATTTATTTATTTTTAAAGATTTTATTTATTTATTCATTTATCCCCCCCTTGCTGCTTGTGCTCGCTGGGTCAGCTAACCACGCCGTGCGGGCGGGCTTGCCTTCACCAGGAGGCCCCGGGAACCGAACCCGGGGCCTCCCATATGGTAAACGGGAGCCCTACTGATTGAGCCACAGCCACTTCCCATTCCTTCACTTCTTTAAGTTGATTCATGATATTTGTTTGGTCATCTCTGATTAGTTGTTCCACATTCTGCATTTCCTTCTTTGTTTCAGTTTGTTCATTAGACTGTCCCATGTCTTCCTGTTTCTTAGTATGGCTTGTAGTTTCCTGTTAGTGTCTCAGCATCTGTTTATCTTGATGGGCTTGTTTAGTTGGTTAGCTTCTCTTTATACTCTTGGGTTTCATATTGTTGTTTGTGTGTGTGTGGAGGGGTAAGGTTTCTCTCTGACACTTGGTTCCTCTTATTCTATTTCCTTGCTGTTGCCTGTGTTCCCTTGAAAAATAAATATTACTGCCAGAGAAAAGGGAAGACATAAAGAAGAGGAAAAAATAAAAATAAAAACAAAGGTAGAAGAGGAAGCATATAAGATTAGGAAAATAAATAGTTAACATTAAAAAAAAAAGTCTTAAGCACAAAGGAATAAAAATTAAAAGTGGAATAATGAAACAAGAAACAAAACAGAGAAAAATATACAGAATGAATTAAAAGGCTGGAATGGTGAGAAGAGAAGAAAAAAGATAGTAAAAAAATGAGAGAAATTTTTAAAAAATCAAGGTCAAACAAAGGGAGGTGAAATGAAAGAAGAACAAAAAACAGAACATAGAGAAATGGAGGAAAGAGAAGAAATAAAGCAAATTGAAAAAACAGATAAAAGGAAAAAGGAAACAACAAAAGGGGAAACACAGCAAACAGGACACACACACAGACAAGAACCCAGAAAAGCCACCCTTCCCTCTTAGGCCAAGAAGATTCTCTGGCTGCCAGTTTTCATCAATCAATCATCCTGCATCCTGCCCTCTGCAGGTGATTCATTGGGCATTAGTAAGTAAAATAGTGGGAAGAAAAAAATGAACATTTAAAAAAAAAAAAAATAACAGATCCAAGAAAACCTAAAACAAAACAAAAATAAAAATGTTTATATGTTTCCTGTTATAAAGTATCAGCTGGTTACCTGAGAACTTGATGAATCACTCTCTGGATCACTTCTCTAAGTAGACCTGGGAATCAAACAAACAACCTCATATACAAAAGAAAGGAATTCCTCCACTGAACTAAACTGACTCCACAGTTAACTAGGCTTCAAAAACTTATCTGGCGTTGGAAATCAATAAGGGCCAGAGAAACAGGTTAGGCACAAGGATATGGAAGTTAAACAACACACTCTTAGACAAACAGTGGGTCAAAGAGGAAATTTCAAAAGAAATCAGTAACTACCTTGAAACTAATGAAAACAACAACACAACATATCAAAACCTATGGGATGCAGCGAAAGCAGTCCTGAGAGGGAAGTTCATAGCCATAAATTCATATATTAAAAAAGAAGAAAGAGCTAAAATTGAAGACCTAACTGCACACTTGGAGGAATTGGAAAAACAACAACAAACTAAACCTAAAGGAAGTAGAAAAAAGGAAATAACAAAGATTAGAGCAGAATTGAATGAAATAGAGAATAAGAAAGCACTGGAAACAATAAACAAAACCAAAAGCTGGTTCTTCGAGAATATCAACAAAATTGACAAACCCTTAGCCAGACTAACAAAGAAAAAGAGAGAACAGATGCAAATACATAAAATAAGGAATGAGCAAGGTGATATCACTACTGACCCCACAGAAATAAAGAGTATCATAAGAGGATACTTTGAAAAATTATATGCCAACAAGAATGACAATTTAGAGGAAATGGACAAGTTTCTAGAAACCCACAAACAGCCGACATTGATGAAAGAAGAAATAGATGAACTCAACAGC
Source organism: Tolypeutes matacus (assembly GCA_026826555.1). Taxonomy (NCBI): domain Eukaryota; kingdom Metazoa; phylum Chordata; class Mammalia; order Cingulata; family Chlamyphoridae; genus Tolypeutes; species Tolypeutes matacus. The sequence continues at coordinate 3,396,022 of JAKSZT010020697.1, forward strand.
CCAATTACAAGTAAAGAGATAGACTCAGTCATTAAAAACCTCCCAACTAAGAAGAGTCCAGGACCAGATGGCTTCACAGCTGAATTCTACCAAACATTCCGGAAAGAGCTAACACCAATTCTACTTAAGCTCTTCCAAAAAATAGAAGTAGAAGGAATACTACCTAACTCATTCTATGATGCCAACATTACCCTAATACCAAAACCAAATAAAGATACCACAAGAAAGGAAAATTACAGACCAATTTCTCTAATGAACCTAGATGCTAAAATCCTTAACAAAATACTTGCTAATCGCATTCAACAACATATCAAAAGGATTATACATCATGACCAAGTGGGTTTCATCCCAGGTATGCAAGGATGGTTCAATATAAGAAAATCAATCAATGTAATACACCACATAAACAAACTGAAAGAAAAAAATCACATGATCATCTCTATAGATGCAGAAAAAGCATTCGACAAAATACAGCACTCTTTCCTCATAAAAACACTACAAAAGATAGGAATAGATGGAAACTTTCTGAAAATGATAAAGGGTATATATGAAAAACCCAAAGCTAACATCATTTTCAATGGTGAAATCCTAATAGCCTTCCCTCTGAGATCGGGAACAAGACAAGGATGCCCACTATCACCACTCCTATTTAACATTGTCTTAGAAGTACTTGCACGAGCACTGAGACAAGAAAAGGACATAAAAGGCATCCAGATTGGAAAAGAAGAAGTAAAAATTTCATTATTTGCAGATGACATGATCCTATACATAGAAAGCCCTGAGAAATCGACAACAAGGCTTCTAGAACTTATAAAGGAGTTCAGTAATGTTGCAGGCTATAAGATCAATGCTCAAAAATCAGTAGCATTTCTATACACCAATAACCAGCAAACTGAGGAGGAAATCAGGAAAAAAATACCATTTACAATAGTAAACAAAAGAATCAAATACCTAGGAATAAATTTAACTAAAGATGTAAAGGACTTATATACAGAAAACTACACAACACTGTTAAAGGAAATCAAAGAAGACTTAAATAAATGGAAAAATATTCCCTGTTCATGGATGGGAAGACTAATCATCAAGATGTCTATCCTACCCAAACTAATCTACAGATTTAATGCAATCCCAATAAAAGTCAACACTATATTTTTTAAGGAACTGGAAAACCTAACCACAAAATATATTTGGAGAGGTAAGAGGCCCCGAATTGCCAAAGATATATTGAAAAAGAAAAATGAAGTTGGAGGTATCACATTACCTGACTTTAAAACATACTACAAAGCTACAGTGATCAAAACTGCGTGGTATTGGCACAAGGATAGACCTACTGACCAATGGAACCGGATTGAGAGTTCTGATATAGATCCTCGCATATACAGTCATCTGATATTTGACAAGGCCACGAAACCCACTCAGCTGGGAGAGAGTGGCCTCTTTAACAAGTGGTGCTTGGAGAACTGGATATCCATATCCAAAAGAATGAGAGAAGAATACCATCTCACACCTTATACAAAAATCAACTCAAGATGGATCAAAGATCTAAATATAAGAGCCAAAACCATAAAAACCTTGGAAGATAATGTAGGGAAGCATCTACAGGACCTTGTAATAGGAAATGGTTTCATGAACTTCACAGCCAAAGCACGAGCAGCAAGAGAAAAAATTGATAAATGGGATCTCCTCAAAATTAAAAACTTCTGCACCTCTAAGGATGTTATTAAGAAAATAAAAAGGCAACCTACCCAATGGGAAAAAATATTCGGCAACCATGTATCTGATAGGAGCCTAATATCCTGCATATATAAAGAAATCCTTCATCTCGAAAATAAAAGGACAAACAACCCATATAAAAAATGGGCAAGTGACCTGAAAAGACACTTCTCCAAGGAAGAAATACAAATGGCTAAAAAGCACATGAAAAAATGCTCAACATCACTTGCTATCAGGGAAATGCAAATCAAAACTACAATGAGATACCATCTTACACCCATCAGAATGGCAGCTATTAAAAAACAGGAGACACTAAATGTTGGAGAGGATGTGGAGGAATAGGAACCCTCATCCACTGCTGGTGGGACTGCGGTATGGTCCAGCCACTGTGGAGGACAGTTTGGCGGTTCCTCAGAAAACTAGCAATAGATCTTCCGTATGATCCAGCAATTCCACTGCTGGGTATATACCCAGAAGAACTGAAAACAAAAATACAAACAGATATATGCACACCAATGTTCATAGCGGCATTGTTCACCATTGCCAAAAGTTGGAATCAGCCCCGGTGCCCATCAACAGACGAATGGATAAGCAAAATGTGGCACATACATACAATGGAATATTACTCAGCGGTAAGAAGGAACAAAGTGCTAACACATGGAATAACGTGGATGAATCTTGAAGACCTTATGTTGAGTGAAGCAAGCCAGGCACTGAAGGATGAACAGTATATGACCTCACTGATCTGAACTGAGGAAAGTGAGCAGTCTCTGAGAACCATTGTCTGAAAGATAGGTTAACAAAGGAGAGTAAGAGAAGAGCAGGCTTTGAGCCATCTCCCATATGGACATAATCTATGGTAAAGGGATAGAGTGTGGTTGCATGTTGGGGGATGGGGCAGATGAGTGGTGGTGTTCCTGGGTTTGGTGGTACAGCACTGGGGGGTGGGTGGATTAGGAAGTGCTGGTTCAAATCCCCAGTGCATGTAACTGTGAATCTTGACATTCCATGTGTTAGGAGAGGGGGGTATCATAGGCCCTGGGGGGCCGGGGAGAAGGGAACAGTCAAGATCTAATGGGTTGTTTGGTTGTCATGGGGAAGGTTTTTCATTACCTTTCAGTAATGGACACAGGACATGGTAAATATCATCAAAATTATTAAACTGTATCAACTAATTGTAAAAAAAAAAAAAAAAAAAAACTTATCTGGCTCTACTTACTCCCTTTCCCTAATGTGGGATAGACTTCTAACAGTTTGCTAGAGCCCTACTGATTAGGTGTCCATCTCTGCCCCCTCTCTAATCTCATTCCTCTGGGTGCCTGGGAGTGATAGCCTACCTGAGCAGATACTGCTTCCCCATTTCCTGTCAGTTTGGGATCCTTTCCACAACTCAAAGGGGGCTCAGCTGGCCAAATTCCTGGCAAAGAAACCACTCTCTGTCAGATCCCCTTTCCTCCCAGTGAATGCTCCCTCCTATTCTGTTAGCAATAGTGAGCCAGGGGCTCCACCAAGGCCACTTGCCCTAAGGGAGGGGCACAGTTGTTGTTTCCAGCTACAAGGGTGAGCAACTTATGGTTTTCCTTGGGGTTCTTTATCTGTCCCATTACCTCCTGGATGATGCAGAGCACATCTGGTTCTATATATATCCAAAGCAACTCCCCACCCTTTCTCTGCTCCTTTCTGTGAGAGAGATGGGCCCTACCTACCTATCTCAATGCCATTTTCCCAGATGTCTGAGGCTTACTTTAGATGCAAGGACACATCAGGCTCGAAGGGAAAGTTTGCAAAAAGCTATTCCATGGAAATAGTAATCAAAGAAGATCTGAAGTAGTAATGCTAATATTAGACAAAATAGATTTTAAATGTAAAACTGCTATAATGGATAAAGAAGGTTACTATATATTAATAAATGGGATATGACACCAAGATGAAATAAAAATAATAAATATTTATGCACCTAACTTAGGTGCCCCAAAATACTTGAGGCAAACACTGGCAAAACTGGAAGGAGAAATTGATGTCTCTGCAATAAATGTTGGAGACTTCAAAACCTACTCTCAGCATTTGATAGAACATCTGGTCAGAGTATAAATAAGGAATCAGAGAGTTTCAATAATATGATAAATGAAATAAACCAAACATACATTTATGGAACATTATACCCCAAAACAATATATACATTGTTTTTAAGTTCTCATTTACCTTTCTCCAGGGTAGAACTTTTGTGTGGACATAAGTCAGATCTCAATAAATTTTAAAACATTGAATTTAAAGAAAGCAATCTGATCATAATGGTATTAAGTTGGAAATTAGTAACAGGTAAAAAAAGGGAAAATTCATAAATATATGTAGATTAAATAATACACTCTTAAATAATAAGTGATTCAAAGAAGAAATTGCCAGCAAAATCAGTAAATATCTCAAAAAGAATGAAAACAAAGATACAACATATAAAAACTTATGACAATGGAGCAGATGTAGCTCAAGTGGTTGAGCATCTGCTTCCAATGTATGAGGTCCTTAGTTCAATCCCCTGTGTCTACTAAAAAATTCATGGCAGTGCTAAGAATGAAATTTTAGCCTTCAGTGATTACTTTAAAAAAGAAGAGCTAAAAACAAAGAGCTAATACACATCTGGAGGAACTAGAATAAAAAGCTGCAAACTGTACCAAAAGCAAGAAGAAGAATTAAAACAATAAAGATTAGAGCAGGAATAAATAAAATGGTTAATAAAAATAGACAAAAGAAAAAATCAACAGAATCAAAAGTTGGTTCTTGAGACAACCAGCAACATGATAGCAGAGTAAAGACCTCCTAGAATCAGCTCCTGCTATGGGACAGTTGGTGATCACCCAGAGCTATCTAGAGTACTGGTTTGGGGGCTGCAGGATACCAGAAGTGCATCTTGCAACATCCTTGAAAGAATGGAAGGAGGAGACTGCCCATCTGTAGAGAAGATTCATAAGTTGAGCATTCCATGCCACAGAGGCCAGTGCCATCCTCACTGAGGCAGAAGCTGCCTTGGGAGCTTTTCTTCAGCTGGAATTGGAAACTCCACTTCCCAAAAATGGGGGAGGAAGAAGTGGTTGGGCATCAACTTCAGCTACTGATTAGTAAATTTGGTGGGCTAAAGCATAATCCTAAGAAGAGCTAAAGTTTGAAAGAGGCCGGTAGCCACCATCTTAACTCTGCACCTGACACAAGGGAAAGCAGGGATGACTGAAAATCACAGTGCTGGTAGGGATCAACTTCTTTCCATCTAGATCAGATTGCCACTCTAGCCTAAGCTCCAGGTCCACCTCAGGCAGGGAAGAACCGGGGGGAGCTGAACCAGCCTCTGTGGGAAACTACAGGCCAAGCCACAGAGGCCAGTGATCATCCTACTTTGGCAGTGCATGCCACCCAGGAGCTATTCTGTGGCAGGAATTGGAAGCTCCATTTCCCAAAAAGAGGGAGGAAGAGATGGTTGGCCACTGATTTCAGCTAGTGATTAGTAAATACAGCTGGTTAAAGTATAACCCTAAGAACAGTTAAAGTTTGAGGCTGTCCAAGTCAGAAGGAGGCTGGTAGCTGCCATTTTGACTCTAACCCCAACATGAGGGGAAGCTGGGCTGACTGAAAATCACAGTGATGGTACAGACTGGTTTCTTTCACCCAGATTGGCCTACAGCCCTAGCCTAGGGTTCAGCCCCACCTCTAGCAGGGAGGAAGATGGTGGGCCCTGCACCAGCCTATCCAGGTAACATTTGGCTGGCACAGACTGAATAATCAGAAGTCTACCGGGACAACTGTGGTCATCTTGGACCTGCACTGCATAGATTGCTACCCATGCTTGCAGCTCCATCCATGCCCCAGGCAGGGGAGAAAGGGACATGAATCTTCATCAGTCTCTCTGGGCAACTACAGACTAGGCCTGCATGAGTTGGATTATTCCACACCATATGGCTCTGTCCTTATCCCTGGCAAAAGAGAAAGTTGGGAGAAGCTTCATTGGTCCTTGGGGCAATGAGGGCAACTTTAGCCTCCACAGCTTATAATACCAAATATATCCTTGGCTCCTACTACACAACGAGCAGGGGAGAAAAGGCAGGAAGCCCTAAAGTAAAGAGAAAAAGTGCACCCAGAATAAATACTCTAGTAAGACAGATGCAAGGACAACAATAAAAAATTACAATCCACACCAAGAATCAGAAAGATATGGCCCAGTTAAAGGAATAAGATAAGTCTCCAGATGACATAAAGGAGTTGAGAGAACTAATCATATACATTCAAACAAATCTCCTTAATAAATTCAATGAGATGGCTAATGAAATTAAGGATATTAAGAAGACATTGGATGAGCACAAAGAAGAGTTTGAAAGCATACATAGAAAAACAGCAGAGCTTATGGGGATGAAAGGTACAATAAATGAAATTAAAAATATACTGGAATCATATAATAGCATATTTGAGAAGGCAGAAGAAAGGATTGGTAAGCTTGAAGAAATGGCCTCTGAAAGTGAACATACAAAAGAACTGATGAAGAAAGACTGGAAAAACTTGAACAAGGCCTCAGGGAACTAAACAACAGCAAGAGATGTGCAAGCATACATGTCATGGGTGACCAAGAAGAAGAAGAGAAGGGAAAAGGGGTAGAAGGAATATTTGAACAAATAGTGGTAGAAAATTTCCCAACCCTACTAAAGGGCATAGGTATCCATATCCAAGAAGCATGACGTACTCCCATCAGAAAAAATCCAAATAGACCAACTCCAAGACACATACTAATCAGAATGTCAAATACCAAAGACAGAGAACTCTGAGAGCAACAAAGAAAAACAATACATAACATATAAAAGATACCCAATAAGATTAAGTGGTGATTTCTCACCAGAAACCATGGCAGTAGGAAGATAGTGGTATGATACATTTAAGATACTGTAAGAGAAAAACTTCCAGCCAAGAATCTTATATCTGGCAATATTGTCTTTCAAAAATGAGGGCAGGTTTAGAATATTCACATATAAACAGAAACTGAGAGAGTTTTAACCAAGAGACCTGCTTTGCAGGAATTACTAAAGGGTGTGCTACAGCCTGGAAAGAAAAGAGAGGAGAGAGAAGCCTGGGAGAGAGTAGAGTAATGAAGAGTTTTTCAATAAAAGTAACTAAAATTGTCAAAAGAATGATGAAAATAAAATATGACAGATAAGACTCAAATATTCAGGAATAAACTTAACCAATGATGTAAAGCATTTATATTCAGAAAACTACAACTCATTGTTAAAGAAAAAAAAAAAGGCCTAAATAATTGGAAGAACATTCGATGCTCACAGATTGGAAGACTAAATATTATTAAGATGTCAATTCTACTCAAATTGACATACAGAATCAATGCAATCCCAATAAAAATTCCACCAGCATTTTAAAAATAAATCTAAAACATGATTTTCAAATTTACTTGGAAGGGTAAGGGGTTCTGAAAAGCCAGAAACATCTTCAAAAGGAAAAGCAAAGTTGGAGGACTCTCATTTCCAGGCTTTAAGTCATATTACCTAGCTACAGTGGCAAAAACAGCATGGTACTGGGATAAAGGCAGACACATAGAACAATGGAACTGAATTGATGGTTAAAAAACGGACCCTCACATCTATGGTCAAATGATTTTTGCCTAGCCTGTCAAACCCACCCAGCTCAGGCAGAAGAGTCCATTTAACAAATAGTGATGAGAAAACTGGATATCCATAGCAAAAGAAGGAACCTTATACAAAAATTAACTCAAAATGAATAAAAAACTAAATATAAAAACAAGAACCATAAAGACTCTAGAAGATAACATAGGAAAATATCTTCAAGACCTGGTGGTAGGTGGTGGATTCTTGAAGGAGATAAGAGGACTGAGATGGACTACTGATATTTAAAGTACATAGAAGTTTGCTTTCTAAGTTCACATCTTTTACTATATCATGTATTGTTTATGTATGTTCATGTATAAATGGTATAAAAATAATAATAATATTAGGGTGGGTTGGGGGGAAATACTTTGGTTAGTAGTAATATTTTGAGGATGCTCTTTAATCATTAGTTAAAAATGTTTATCACTAACACAAGGTATAGGTGATAGGGTGAGGTATGAGAGCCCTGTATGATTTTTGTATGTTTGTTTTGTAAATTCACAGCTATTGCTATACATTCATTGTTTCTGTATGTTCATGTATGAGTGATATAGTTCAATAAATAAAAAAAAAACACCTAGAATTTGGCCAATGTAAAAAAAAATTTGGTTCTTTGAGAAGATTAACAAAATTGAAAACTTCTTAGCTAGTTTAAACCAAAAAAAAAAAAAAAAAAAAGAGAGACACTGCAAATAAAATCAGAAGTGAGATGGGGACATTAACACTGATCAGCAGAAATTAAAATATCAAAAGAGGATACTGTTAACAACTGTATGCCCACAAACTTGACAATATTCATGAAATGGATGAATTATAGAAACCCATCAACAACTTGCACTGACCCTAGAGAAAAATCAAAGACCTCAAGAAGCCAACCACAATTTAAAAATATGAAAGTCCTCAGAAACCTCCCCAAAATGAAAGACGGAAGACCTCATAGCTTCACAGTAAATTCTACAAATCATTCAAAGAAGATCTAATACCAGTTTTGCTCTACCTCTTCCAAAAAATTGAAAAGGGACGAATGGTACAAAATGCAGTCTCTGAAGCCAACATCACCTTAATACTAAAGCCAAATAGAAATATTATGAAAAAAATTGTAGACCAATATCTCTAATGGATATAGATGCAGAAATCTTCAAGAAAATACTTCCTAATCAAATTCAAAAGCACATTAAAATTATGCACCATGATCACATGGTTTTTGTTTTGAGGTATTGGTGCCAGGGATTGAAACCAGGACCTTGTATGTGGGAAGCCAGGGCTTAAGCAGTGAGCCACATTGGCTACCCTGAGTTAGTTTTTTAAATTTGTTTGGTTATTGTTTGTTTTTGTTTTTAGGAGGCACCAGGAAGTGAAGACAGGACCTCTCATATGGAAAGCAGGTGCTCAACTGGTTGAGAAACATCCACTCCCTGACCATATGGGTTTTATAACAGGTATGCAGGGATGGCTCAACATAAGAAAATCAATCAATGTAATATACCACATTAATAAATTGAAGGAAAAAAATCACTTCATTATCTCAAATGATCCAGAAAAGGCATTTGACAAAATATAACATCCCTTTTTGATAAAACTTTCTGAAACATAGCAGAAAACTTTCTCAATATGATAAAGGTCACATATGAAAAACTCATGACTAACATTGTACTGTATGGTGAAAGACCATTTTTCCCAATGACATTGGGTAAAAAAAAAAGTATGTCCACTATTTCTGCTGTTATTCAATATTGTGCTAAATGTTCTAGCTAGAGCAGTTAGGCATGTAAAAGATATAAAAGGCACCCAAATAGGAAAGGAAGAAGTAAAATTTTCATTATTCCCTGATAATATGATCCTATCCTAGAAAATCCTAGAAAATCCACAGCAAAACTACTAGAACTAATAGACAACTTCGGCAAAGTGGCAGAATACAAGATTAACATGCAAAAAAATCAACAGAGTTTTTATACACTACTAATGAGCATACTGAGGAATAAATTAGGGGAATAAATCCATTTATAATATTGACTAAAACAATCAAATCTTTAGGAATAAACAACCAAGGACATAAAGGGCCTGTATTCAGAGAACTACAAAACATTGTTAAAAGAAACCAAGGAAGACCTCAATCAACTGAAGGACATTCTGTGTTCATGTGTTGGAAGACTAAATATCACTAAGATGTCAATTTTACTCAAACTTATCTATAGATTTAATGCAATCCTGATACAAATTCAAACAGCCTTCTTTGTAAAATTGTAAAAGCCTATTATCAAATTTATCCTGAAGCACATGGGCTCCTAAATAGTCAAAACTTTCTTAAAAAAGAAGAATGAAGTTGAAGGATTCTCATTTCCCAACTTTAAGTCATATTATTTAACCAAAGTGGTAATAAACAGAATCAAGAGTTCAAAATAGACCCTCACATCTATGGTCAAGTGATTTTTGACAAGGCTGTGAAACCAACCCAGCTGAGTTAGAACAGCCTATTCAACAAATGGTGCTGGGAAAACTGGATACCCATATCTCAAAGAAAGAAAAGGATCCCTACCCCCCACATCATTAACTTAAATTAACTCAAAATAGGTCAAGAACCTAGATGTAAAGATTTAGAACCATAAAACTCCTAGAAGAAAACGTAGGGAAACAATTTTAAGATCTTGATGTAGGTGGTGATTTCTTGGTCCTTACACCCAAAACACAAGCAAAGAAAGAAAAAGATAAATAGAACTTGGGACTTCCTCAAAATGAAACACTTTTGTGTTTCAAACCAATTTTTAAGAAGGTGAAAATGCAGACTATTCAATGAGAGAAAATCTTCAGTAACCACATATCCCTTGTTATATAAACAGATGACATAACTCAATGACAGAGAGACAAAAACCTAATTTAAAAGTACTTGAATAGACAAGGCAAAATACTTGAATAGACATTTTTTCAAAGAGGAAATACAAATTGCCAAAAAAGCTCATGAAAAGTTGTTCAGCATTACTAGCTATTAGGGAAAAGCCAATCAAAACTACAATGAGATAACATTTCATGCCTTACAGAATAGCAATTAAAAAATAAAAACAGAAAATTATGGCTGCTGGAGAATATGTGGAGTAATTTGAACACTCCTTCACTTTGGTGGGAATGTAAATGGTGTTGTCTCTACCGAGGATTATTTGGTGGTCCCTCAGGAAGGTAAATATAGAACTGACATATGATTCAGCAATCCTACTACTAAGAATATATACAGAAGGTCTGAAAACAAGGATGCTAACAGATATTTGCACACCCATGTTCATAGTGGTATTACTGACAATTGCTAAATGATGGAAATAGATTAAATGACAATCAACTGAGGAGTGGATAAAGAAAATGTGGTATCTACAAAGTATGGAATACTATTCAGGATAAGAAGAAATGAAATCAGGATGCATGTGACAACAAGGATGAACCTTGATGTATTATGTTGAGTGAAATAAGACAGAAACAAAACGATGAATATTTTATGTTCTCACTGATATGGACTAAATATAATTAGTAAGCTTATGGAATAACACTATAAAGTATAGATTAGTAGAAGACAGAATGATGGTTAAGAAGGGGGAGATGATACTGAATGTATGTAGAATGTTTAATAAGGTCAATTATAAATATGTTGTAATGGATAGAGTTGATATTAGCACATTATAATGACTATTACACACACTGCTTATTTATAACCTGGGATTTCAGTTGAAATGTTAATTGAAAGACAGCATTAGGATAATCTAGGGGTTGTGTAACATAGTGCTTTTGGTGGTAGATGAGGATGGTGGTTACTACTATAAATACAAAAATGTTTTTCAACTACAAGATCCTAAAAATTTGGTGATAAATAGGAAAAATACAACTAATATAATTTATAGACTATAGTTACCAGTAATATTGTAATATTTTTGTAGAAATGGTAAAGAAGGTACTAAAGGTAAAAATATATGGGTTTAGTTTTATGAAATATGAATATGATTAAACATTTTTTCTTCACTTTCTTTATTAAGAAGGAGACAATTGTCATGACATTTAACCAATCTCTAATCATTTTTGTATCTTTCTTTTTTTAAGGACTAAAAATAGTTTATTTTAAAGGCTGTGGCAGAACAAACTAAAATTTGGTCTTTTCCATCTCTGGACTTATAAATGAACCTTCAACAATTATTAAGCACACAATCCAATATCCACATAATCACCTTCCGTCTAGTTGGTTAGAAAATATCTAATTATTAAAATCTTTAGTAACATATGCCCACTGTCCAAGAGACTCAAGTAACGGAATTTCTTTTCATTCTGGCTAATAGTCAAACATAAAAAGAATAGCACTACTACTAATAATAATAACATTGACCCCTCACCAATTATTTTATTCAATAACACTCCAACCTACCAAAAAAGACCACCATCTTCTTTCTGGAAGCTGACCGGTGGACAGGCCGTAGGGCTACTCATGGAAAACCAAGCATCTGAGCACTTAACAGGAAGGACAAGGTCACAGGGCAGGGCCAAGCCTGGGCACTAAATCTAAGGCGGCCTCACCCACAGGGCTACCAGTGAGTGGAGATGGGAAGAGGGCAACCCTTTAACCCTAAGCCCTGCCCCGGCTGTGTTGCGCGTCCAGTCCAGCTTGGGCCACCGCCCAGTGAGAGTCCGAACTTAGAGAAAGTCCAAGCATCAAGACGCGTGAATCGGCTCTGCCCCTTGGCAAGGGGGCAGGAAAGGTTGGGACCAGTGATGGCGCCCACAGATCTGACCTCCCTGCCGCTTCCTGCAGAGGTGAGAGTCCATCTGAGGACCCCAGCGCCCACCATCCCTCCCTCAGTCAAGGCCGGGCGGGTGGGACACAGCCCACTGCATCCGCTTGGGCCGTGAGGGGCGGGAAGGTCACTGGCTGCAGGAGGCCCCAGCCGAGGGCAGCGACATCAGCCATACCTTTGGTCTCGCAGTCGCACAGTACTTGTTGTCCTCCCTCAGCAGCTTGGACAGAATGAGCTGATGCTGTTCCTTCAGCTTCTGAGCCTTCTCCCAGCAGGAGGCTGTCGCCATCTCCGCGGCAGGAGGAGAAGCCTGGGACAGCTAAGGGGACGGTGGATTGAGGACGGGCAAGCAGAGTGAAGGCACCTGGCGCCGCTTGGGCTGCAGGAGGACTCAGTCCAAGAAGCGAGGGCGGCAGCGATGGCTGGAACAGGCGGAGTGGCGGCCACGCTGGTGGCAGCGCCTACGTGTCCCGCCTTCTCGCCCGCCAGCGCTGCACGCACGGCAGGAGCCAGAGGGGAAAGGGGCAGTCATTTATGTATCTTTCTTAACACTGGAAAAATAATTGAGTTTGTTTTTAGGATTAAATGTGACGGGACAGAATTTTTTAGATTAATGTTTCCGTAAATTCTTATGCTGCCTTTTGTCTATTATTTTTTGCAGTTGCGATAAAGTTAGGAAAAAATGAGGGAGTGGGTATAGCTCAAGAGGTTGATCTCCTGCTTCCCATGTAGGAGGTCCTGGGTTCACACTCCTGTACCTCTTTAAAAAAAAATTCAGTGGTGGAGGGGTGACGTCATCAACACAGCGACGGAAGCCAAATCCTGAAAAATCCTCCCCTGATAAACTGGATAATGTGAGACGACTCCACAAATGCTGAATTGAAGAAAGAGAAAAATATCAGGTAGGAAATTTCCACCCGGGACTTACCGGTCCTCTTCCCTTCGTTCTCAGTGGGTCCCGTGTAAAGCTTGAGAGTTTTCCAGAGGCAGCAAGCAGCCTACATGCCTCTTGCCGGGGAAACAGATTTTAGAGGAACTCACAGTAGTGAGTTAGAACCCCATGCATATCCAGGTATGGAGATTAAAGCCCACAGAGACCCAGTGCTGAAAACAAGCTGCAGAGGAAGGCTGAAAACAAAAGGGCCCAGATTTTAGGGGGTTGGGGAGTAAAATTGCAGCAGAATGGCTATGGCCTCGTGGGGTACTCATTTAGTCCAATTCCTGTTGGTGGAATTCATTAAATGCAGAATGGACTTCTCTGGGGGCTCCCCTTTCTGGAATGACCCTGTTTGACTCTTAGAGGCAGATAACCTAGTAGGGAAGAAATTTTTGGTAGAAAAGCCTCACAGAGGAAAATGGAGGGTGACGGTTGAACTGAACTGCTGCTGGACTGGAGACTCTGAGAAATGAAAAGTGTAAGGAAAATGGGGCACTAAGTGAGGAAAAGAATTTAAACAAATCATAGAAGCTGGGGACAAATAACTGCACAAAAGCAAACAAAACAGATCAAGATTCCTGGAGGAGGAGAGGAAATAACCTGGCATGTTATGGCAGTTTGTTATGTTTCAAGAGTTCTGGGGAAAGGAGCACTTACAAGAGCTAGAAACTAAGTTAAGCTTCAGTTTGCTGATGTAGGGCTTAGCATTGACTCCATCTATGGCCTATTAATTTAACAATTTTCCCCAGTTTGATCTGGCTCTCAGCCATTGAGAGTTGTGATCAAAATGTAAGTTGTTGAGCCCATTTTCAGTTACTGCCTAAGGTCTTGGAGTAGTACTTGCAGGTTATTTTCATGTTGGGTTCATAGAAGGTCATGATGCCATTTTTTCCACAATCATCATTTTGATGTCATCCCAGATATAAAGAAATCATTTGCTGGCCAAATGATCCCAGACATAAAGAAATCACAAGTGGCTAGGGACACAACATGCAAAACCCTTGACAGAAAAGAGTATACTAGGGAGACTATAATGAGTACTAGAGTGATAAAAGGTCCACCTGCCTATATCATAGTATAAACCCAAGACCAGGACCCATGATTTGACCCAAATGAAATCAGCATGAACAAATCAGGGCCTTGAGGATGACCTTACCTGTTTAAACCATGTGGTCTATTTAATTATTTCATGCAATTGTTTCTCAACTTCCCCAGAAGTGTGTACCCAGGTACAACAAGGTGATGTTGGCAATGGCAAAAATCCCTCCTTGTTTCAGCAAATAAGTGACAAGTTTGACAATGCTATTGTCTAAAACAAGTTTAACTAAGTCTAATGACTTGTTGTGCAGCTATAGCTCTAGCAGTAGATTCTGTAATTTCTCTTATTGTGATTGATAAATATGTAATCCTGCTTTCATTTGTGTTAACCCCAAGCCAAGTTAGCAGCAATTTCCCAAAAGAGGCAAGCCCAGAATCATTAACTCCCCAGGTAAATCCTGTTTTACCTGTGACTATAGATTGAGGGGAGTATTCCAGTGAGAAGTTTCAGATTTATTAAAAATTCCTAAGGGAATTTGAGGAGACAAAGTGCACATTGCCCAGACATTTATCAGCTATTAGTGTAATTTACTGCCCAGACAAATATTTGATAAAATTTCTACAATAAAAATATTGCCTTACAGAACAATATAACATCAGTCAAGGTGATGTTGTTTATAAATTCATTACTAGGAATGCTATCATTTGTCCTTAGCATCCAAGGGTCTGTGTTATTGAGAGTTCAAGGGAAGAGCTGACCATAATTTAGTTGTGCTGTAATCTTTTGCAGATCCTTTACCTTGAACCTGAAAGTGGACATGCATTGTTAAGATAACTTGTAGTTTGTGGATGCATTTGGACTATCATAGTAAGTTTTCCAAATTCTTCTATGATATCTTTATAAGTCTCTCAAACTTATAAAGATATTTCCTTCCAATACTTTTTAAAGACCAATTCCTGAAATACTGTGGTTCCAAGTGAGAAAGTGTATTTGTTAGGATAGCAGAGAGGTCATTGGTCTAGCAATGGCCCAAAAATCTGCCTCCTTGATTTGTGAGTTTAGTGTTTTATGGATTCAAACAGAGGAAGGTAGAATGGCTAAAATCAAAATAGTAAATATATATAAGCTAGTTTTCAAATAACCATAATCAAATATAAGTTTAGTCTAGAATAAACACCACAATAATAAGTATATACAAGGGTGAGACTCATGTTTAAATGACCATAAAAAAAGGTAAAGTCAGACTGGAATAACCATCACAATAGTAAGTATACACAAGGGTGAGTCTTGTTTGCAGCAACCATAAAGAAAGATGAGATTGACCTAGGCAGTTTCAATAATTTCAGGTATTAGCTTTGGGCTATGCTATAATATACTTATAAAATAAGGAAAAAAGCATCTATATAATGATTCCATAATCATTTTGGATGATTAAGAATTTTGCTAATTCTTAATTTTTGGTTACAAGATTACAGATCCAAGAAAGCATAAAGCAGAGTAAAGAAGACCTTGGGTCTAATATTCATATTTGATATGAAAAAAAAAAATGGTGCTGTATGATCCAAAGAGACTGAAGCATTTGTGATAAAGAACTTTGTTTTGGGCAGAACTATGTGGTCCCTTGCAATATGCATAGATCAGGGTTTATGGTGACAATTCCAACAATTTGTAAGGTTACCTTCCTTTGAAATGTCCTTGAAGAAGCAGACAATGGCATTGTATTTTCAGGCCAGTGCAAGGACAATGCATAAGGAAATACAAAGATTTTATGCATTTATAAGTATTAGTAAGATAGAGGTTATATGATGACTTGTTTATATTAGGACTTGATCTGTCACCTTGGGAATAAGTAGTTTACTTTGTGACATTTTCTACTTCCCTTCCTGGCTTATTTGATTTTAAAGTCTCCATAATTAGTCCAGGAGTCTGATGAAAATTTTTTCAGTTGAGTAATATGGACCCATGGCTCAACACCCTGTAATTAAGTTACATTATCAGAAGTTAGGAGTACTTGGCAGGATTCCTTTTAATGAGGATCTAGGGCTGTCATTTCCAGTTGATCCATTACCCTGGTGACAGATTATGATTAATGGAGTGTCTGTCATGTGGGACAGGAAAGGTGTCCTTTACTTGTTGAAGATAATCTTTGGCATAATGCATTAAAGATTTGTAAATTGGGTCATGTCATAGGGTGACAATAAGTGATCAGTTCTCAATTTATTCTCAGAGAGAGGTCTGCTAGGAACAATTTCATATGGGGGGGAGTTTGAGTTCCCTGAAAGAATGCTATGAATTAACAGATGGTCAAAGGTAAAATTTTGGGCCAGGAAAGGCTAGGTTCTTCAGTTAATTTAGACAGTATTAATTTAGGTTTATAATTACAATTGTTTTACTAGTGGCTGTTTTTGCATGAAAATATGCAAGTACATTTTAAAAAATATTCAGGCTCAGTCCTTCTTGTGTAAGCCTATATCTTAATGATGGCAACAGTAATGGGAAGAAATTTGTAGAAAAGAGAAAATTTACTGGTCTACAATTTTCAACTGGCATACCAGAAGAAGTGAGGAACCCTCTTTGATTCCATAGCATGCTGAAAGCACTATAGATCAGGGTTTCTTAACCAGGGGAAAGATTTGAGGGGGTCTGTGAGCTTGAATTGAAATTTTTAATTTAAAGACATGCTGATGTTGATTGTCATAAAACTATCTGCTGCTGCCTTCTGAGAAGTGGTCTGTGGTTTTCACCTAACTGGCAATAGGATCAATGGAAAAAGGAACCCCTGCTATTTATGTTAACAGAATTTCCTTCTGATAGAAAACATGGTTGTGTAAGAGCACAGAGTTCATCCTTTTTGGTGGAAGAAGATTGTAGATGACTACCTTATTCAATCAATATGTGATATAGCCTGTTTGGAATGTACCACTAACAATTCTAGCATGAGAAGCATTAACAAATAGAATGACATATGGGTTGATCATAAGAATATGTATGGAGTCATTAATTTTTTTTTTTTTTTTTTTTTTTAATCACATGTTCTTGCTTGGATCTTAAAGGAGTCATTAATTTTGAAGTTACCAGTTTATAGTCATGGGGTATCCCCTCATTGGATAAAGGTAGTAGAGTAGCAGGGTCAATAATATTGTAGCATTTTAGGTGAAGGTTAAGAGGTGAAGTAGAAGGATCACATAAGAAGTCAGTTTTCTGGAGGAAAAATGTTAGGCCTGCTCAGAGTTAAGCTCCCTGAGACTATAATTAATTTGACAGTTTCTGCTGAATCTTTTACACAATTTGTGTAAGAACAGACAGGTGCATCAAGGTGGAGGCTGTAATATGCAATAGATTTGGAGTTTCCTCTGTGTCCTTGAATTAACAACCCTAAGACTTGGTTATATAACTATTTCCTCCAATTATTTCCTGTTAACAAATAGAATAGATCCTGATTGAATCTATGAAAATAATTATAGTACCATAAAATTAAGAATATTCAGTAAAAGTCAAATTCTGGATGGGTCAGGCAAGGAGATAAAGATGAATGTTTTTTGAATTATAGATAGCTTAATTCAGTAAGGGATCCCTTGTATCTAGAAAATAGAACAATAAAATATTAGCAATAATCCAAAGAAAACTATGTTCATTCTTTATCAATTCATTTAGCCCTAAGTAATTATCTATGTTTCATTAAATCTTCTGTGATCAATCTCAAGAACCTATCAGCTTTTTCATTAAATTTCTAGAGATCTTGACTCAGTACAGTGGTATGCCCTCAAAGTTATTTAAGGAATGTCATTAGAAGCTTGTGTCTCAGAGAACTTGGCATAACCTATCCCATAGGTCTCTGAGACAGCCCTTTATGTTGAAGATAAAGCACACTGGCCTGTAGCTGATTATAAATGTTTTCAGGGAAGCATCATAATAAAAACTATCAGTAGATGACAGAAAACTTAAAATATCCATGGTTAACTTATTGCTGCTTTACAAAAGTGAACAGTCAGATGAGAGGTCACAAAATATTATTGAAGAACCACTGAAATTATGACCAATAATACTACTGTCTAATATCAGACTTACCAGTAATTGGACAAATTATGGACACTGAGGATATTGACCAGTCTCAACGTTATATAATTTCTGAAATGTTTATATTAATAACATTTTATCCTATAATTTAGCCAACAGAAAATTACAAAATCATTTTTAATCTGATAACACTTCCTATGCAACTGATAACATATCAAATGAAACTAACTGGTTTATCACCTCTCTTTTTATAAGGGGAAAGAGAAAAGTCCTTTGTGATTTTACAAGGACCCTCCAGAAAATCCCAATGAGAGTTTGAGATCAAGAAGATATTATTTATGGCTCAATTTTTGGAAGGAAAATGTCAAATGTTGTTAGGTTTTAACATTTTGATAAATAAGATCATGGAAAACTGTGAAACAATATTTAGTTCCTTACTTAATGACAGTGACAATGAAATATTTTAAAAATAAAGAGAGGCAGTAGCATGTTGGTAAAAAAATACTTTATTTCAAAAGTGAGGAGACATTTTCTGAAACAATTAAATGATATTTATATAAAGGATATAAAGCACAGGAGATTTTTCTGATAAGGTACAATATCTTTCTCTCTAAGCAGGTTCCTTAGATGTTTTAGAAAAACCTTTTATTAGTTCTTATTAAGAGTAGACCAATAATCCAAGGATACTTTGTCATTACAAAGGAAAGAAGATCAAATACTAGTTGTGCATGAAAATTCTGTCAAGGAAACTCTTAAATATCTTATAAACCTATCAAATCTTAACCACCCATGACCATGACAGATAAAATCCCTTTTCTGAAAACCTTCCACAAGTTTCTATATCTATTCAGATTATCCTACATATTCCTTTTTATCATTCTGTAAAAACCTGTCATTTCACTTTTAGACAAAACTCTTTTCCATTCCCTTAACAAAACACATCCTACCTTACATATTTGTTATCAAAAATATCTTGTAAACTGCCTTCAAACCAACATCCTCCAAAACTCAGTTTACAATTTTTGATCATCTTAAGGATCTAGTAGATATAATGCTAAATTATTTTATTAGAAGACTGCATAGATTTAGGAAGAACACACCAATCTAGAATATAGTTGTATGTTTATATTCTATATAGTATTGATAATTCCAAAGACATAGCTATTTTTATTTAGTTAATATTCAATCAGTCCTTTTTGTCTAGGGTTTACCTGAATATTGTGAAATTTAATTTTTTAAAAGAAATTTTTATTTACTTCGATGCATTCTTTGTTTTCACTGGTAATATTAGGAGTTTGTTTTCCTTAATTTCTGGAAATATAGGAGTATTAATTTATATATAAGTGCCTTTTTATCTTTAAGCCAACTTGAATAGAGCTCTTTAAAGGAATTCCATAAGTTACTTTAGTAATAGCATTCAGAGGTAGGAAAATGTCATACATCAAATATACAGACAGACAAAGGGAGCTTATAGCTTCAATTATAACTTATTTAGCTTTTGTCAGACACAAAAACATAGAAATAAAGAAAACAAAGAATTCTTCTGACATTACACTTTCTCATTTGTCTTTTGCAAAGAGTCCTTTAATGAAACATTTTCTTGCATTTGTTAGTAAATTCTGAGTACTAAATAAAGTAGGCATTCCATTTAGCTGTTTAGTTTTGGAGCTCCTTTTCTAGAGTGATAAGTAATTTTGTCTAATTGGACATTTCCCAAAATGGGCATGGAAATTCTAGATTGTCTTTGGTGAGATTTTGCCATTTTGTTAGATTGTACAGCTTCCATCTCCATAATTTTTTTTTTAATTTTTAAAAAAACTTTAGATTATATAAATGTTACATAAAAATATAGGGGATTCACATATGTTCTACTCCTTCCCCCTAACACACGGTCCTACATTAATAACCTCCTACATTAGTGTGGTACATTTGTTACAATGTATGGACACATATTGAAGCATTGTCATTAACCTTGGATTATAGTTTGTAGTATACTTAACACTCTGTCATGCACAATTTTGTAAGTTATGACAAAATATATAATGGCCTGTGTCTGTCATTGCAATATCATTCAGGACAATTCCAATGTCCCCCAGATGCCCCCATATTACACCTATTCCTCCCTCTCCCTTCCCACAGAAACTCTTCCCTCCACATCACTGTTAAAATTTCTTCCATTGCTAGAATAACATTAAGTTTATAGTAGAATAATAGTAAGTCCATTGTTCATTCCATAATCGTGAGGATTTTGGGATTGTGATGCCTACTCTGTCTCTAATTGAAAGAGGACTTAGACCCTTTGGGACAGATGGATGGAACTGTCTTGCTTGGAGTTGCAGACTCTCTGTTCCTTTGGATGGGTGTTCTTCTTCATCATCACATTGTTAGTTGTCCTGTGTGAATCAAATGAACTGGAGAGAAGGTTTTGCAACTCTGTTGAGATTCAGGGCCCATGGACATGTGGAC
The DNA here is from genome assembly GCA_026826555.1 of Tolypeutes matacus. NCBI lineage: Eukaryota > Metazoa > Chordata > Mammalia > Cingulata > Chlamyphoridae > Tolypeutes > Tolypeutes matacus. The sequence goes on from JAKSZT010020697.1 coordinate 3,416,608, forward strand.
AGACCAAAGATTTAAGTGTCTTGGACATACACCTATCAAGTATAATACTAACTATAGCTTAAAATAGAAGGGGCAGAAATCCATGTGTAGGAAACCACAGATGAGTTCAGCTCTGTCACAGATGGGAGCATAAATTCTGAAGTTAGGCCCTCTGTCTGGGTGCCAAACTCCTGAGCTGTCTGCCCTGCCTATAGTGTCTGGACATCTCTAGAGTCCCCAGGAATCCCACTATTTCAGGCACAATTTACTCTGGCAGTGAGGTCTTGCTGAGATGTGCATAAATATAACCTCTGGCCTCCTTACTTATTTTGAAATCTCTTAGCCATAAAATCTCATTTGTATTTACCATTTCTCCCTTTGGTCAAGGTCTTTTTCCAGGTGCATTGCTAGTTGGTGCTTGGTAATAATCCCTTGGTGCAAGGGACACTTATCCCCAGGAGTCATGTTCCATGTTGGGCAAAGGTAGTGTGTTTATATACTGAGTTTAGCTTAGAGAGATGCCACATTAAAGCAACAAGGAGGCCCTCAGGAGGTAACTTTTAGGCAACATATGAATTAGCTTATTTCAGAAAATTTTATCAACTCCAAAGGAAACCTCATACACATATGAGTTATTCCATATTCTCACTCCCCTCAATCCCTGCCAAACATTAATCATTCTTTTGTCTCTATTGATTTGCCTCTTTGGGATATTTCATATAAATGGAGTCTTTTAAAAATGTGACCTTTTGTATCCGGCCTAAGTTTTGAAAACACTTATCATGTTTTCAAGTCTTTTTCATGGTATAGCTTATACCATTACTTAATTCCATTTTATGACTGAACAAAATTCCAATGTATGGATATTACACATTTTGGCTATCTATTTATTAGGTGATAGAAATTTGGCTTGTTTCTACCTGTTATTGTAAATAATGCTAATATAAACATTATTGCACAATTACTTGAATATCTTTCTTCAATTTTGGGGGATATATATCAAGGAAGAGATCTGCTAGATCATCAGCAAATTCTGTGTCTATCTGATTGAAGAACTGCATAAATATTTTCCAAGTGGTTGTACCATTGTACATACCTACCAGCTATGTACAAGGATTCCAATTTTGCCATATCCTCACCAGCAGTTATTTTAGATTTTCAAAAAAAATATAACCATCCCAGCAGGTTTGAAGTAATGTCACATTTTGGTGTTGATTTCCATATCCATAATAACTAAAGATGTTGAGCATTATTTCAGTATTTGTTATCTAATTGCATATATTCCTTGAAAAAATGTCTATTCAAATACTTTGCCCATTTTTAATTAGATTGTCTTTATGTTAAAGGGTAAGGGATTTTTAAATATATATACATTCTCGGTTATTTGGTGCATCTCAAATTTATGATTAGAAAGTATTTTTCCCTTTATGTAGGTTATCTTTTCACTTTCTTGATAGGGTATCCTTTGATTAAAAAGTTTTTAATTTTTGTGAAAAACAATTTGTTTATTTTTATTTCTAGTGATTTTAATGTCATATCTAAGCATCAATTGCCACATGAAAAGTAATGAAGAATTACCCCTATTTTTACTTGTAAGAGTGGTATAGTTTTCCTCTTACATTTACATCTCTAAATGACTTATTTATAAATATTTTAAGGTAAGGATCAAAATGCATGCTTTGCATGTTCATATCCAGTTGTTCTACCACATGATGAAGACACTTTTCTTTCCTGAGTACAAGACCTTGGTGCCATGTATGTTGAAAATAAATTGTTTATATATATATGTGTGTGTGTGTGTGTGTGTTTATTTCTGAAGTATCAATTCTATTATTTTAGATGTTTACCTTTATGCCAATAACACACTAATTGTAGATTTGTATTATGTTTTGAAATACAGAATTGGACATCTTCGAATTTTGTTCTTTTTCAGTATAATTAAATCTATTAAGGACTCTTTATAATTCCATGATTTCAAGGGTAAGCTCGTACATTTATTTTTTTAAAAACAAATCATCTTTATTGATACATATTAATAAAGCATAAATTCATCTGAAGTGTACAATGAGTGGTATTTGGTATAATCACATAGTTATGCGTTCATCATATCCATCATTATTAGAACATTTTCATTGAGAGGTGAATAACTTCCTTGTTTGTTTCTTTGTTTTTGGTTTATTATTATTTATTTTTTTAAATGGGCTATGAGATTATAATAAGCATTCATTGTCTCTCTAAGTGTTTTGTGGGTAGAATTGCCACATTAAATCTACCATTCCATTAAATGGGATGTCTTTCCATTCACTTAAGTCCTCTTTAATTTCTTTCAGCAATATCTTATAGAAATCTTGCATACTTTGGTTAAATTTATCCATAACAATTTTATTTTTGATACCTCTGAAAATTAATTTTTTCTTAATTTTCTTTTTGGATTCTTAAAATTTGTTTGCCTAAATACAACTGACTTATGCATGTTAATCTTTTACCCTGCAACTTTACTGCATTTATTTATTAGCTCTAATAGGGTGTGTGTGTGCATGAGTGTAAATAGACATGCGTTTTTATGGCTGCTATAGGATTTTTCTACATGTAAGATCATGTCATTTCAGTCATTTCAGAATAGAGATAATTTTACTTCTGGTTATAAAATATATTTTTATTAGAGAGTTGTGAAATTTCAAAACAATCATGAATCTGTGTGGAATTCCCATACAACAACCAGCCATCAACACACTATATTGTTGTGGAACATTTGTTACAAAATTATGAGATAATGGCATGAGACTATTACCACTAACTGTGGTCAAAAGTATTCATTTTGTATATTTTTTCAATTACCCCTATTATGAATACAGTATGCCTTTGAATTGATGCAAGAATATTACAGTATTGCTGTTAACAATAGTCCATAGGTTACATTAATTGTATTTTCCCATGCTTCTGCACATTCTTACTACCTTGCCATAGTGATGTACATTTGTTGTATTTCATGGAAGGACATTTCATATTTGTACTATTAGCCACAACTCTCATCCACCTCTGGGTTCCCTATGTTATTCCGTCCCTAGATAATTCTAGAGCTTTCTTTCAAATCACATTTATATCCTGAGACCACCCTTTTCAGCCCCAATCCCATTTATAGACAGCTGCTAATTTGTTCTACTTACTATGTGTTACCATTAACTGCATTTCCACACATTTACAGTCAAGTTAATTAAAACTTCCACATACATTAAGCATCAGTACACCTTCTCAGCCCTCCTCTTATCTCCTAATAACCTTTACTCTAGGTTTTAACTTCAAGCATTTATGCTTCATATTTAATTCATATTAATGAGACTATGCAATATTTGTCCTTTTGTCTCTGGCTTATTTCACTTAAAATAATGTCTTGAAGTTCATCCATGTTATCATGTGTCCCAATTTCATTTTTTCTTAAAGGAGCATAGAATTCCATCATATTTATATACCACATTTTGTTTCTCCATTGGTTGATGGACACGTGGGTTGCTTCCATTTTTGGGCAAATATGAATATTGTTGTGCTAATGTCTGTTTGCATCACAGTTTTCAGTTCTTCTGAATATATCCCTAGAAGAGGAATTGTTAGATCATATGGCAAATACATATTTAGCTTCCTGAGGAACTGCCAAACTGTCTTTCACAGAGGCTGCACCATTTTACAATCCCACCATCAATGAAGGAGTGTTCCTTTTTCTCCACATCCTCTCCAGCATGTTATCTGCTTTTTAATAACAGCCATTCCATGCTGTGTGAGATGATATCTCATTGTCATTTTGTTTTGTTTTTCCCTAGTAGCTAGTGATATTGAACATTTTTTCATGTGCTTTTTGGCCATTTGTATTTCCTCTTTGGAGAAATGTCTATTTAAGTCTTTTGCCCATTTTAAAAATTTGATTGCTTGCTCTATTGTTGTTGAGTTGTATGATCTCTTTAAATAGAATGGAAATCAAACCCCTATTGGATATGTGGTTACCAAATATTTTTTTCCTGTTGAGTGGTGCCTTTTTACTTTCTTGGCAAAGTCCTTTGAGTCACAAAAGTGTTTTTAAGTTTGAGGAGATCCCCTTTATCCCATTTTCTTTCATTGCTCATGATTTCAGTGTAATGTTAAAGAAGCCACCTCGTATCACCAGGTCTCTTTTCCTACATTTTCTTGTAGGAGCTTTATGGTTCTAGTTCTTATATTTAGGTCTTTGATCCATTTTGATTGAATTTTTGTATAAAGTTTGAGATAGGGGTCCTCTTTCTTTCTTTTGGCTATGGATATCCAAGCACCATTTGTTGAATAGATTATTCTGCCCCTAATGGGTGGCTTTAACAGCCTTGTCAAAAATCATTTGACCATAGATGTGATTGTTTCTGAACCACCCATTTGGTGCCTTTGGTCTGTGTGTCTATCTTCACACCAGTAACATGCTGTTTTTTTTGTTTGTTTGTTTGTTTGTTTGTTTGTTTATTTGTTTACCACTGTAGCTGGGTAAGATGATTTAAGGTCAAAGTGAAATTCCTCCAACTTCACTTTAAATTTTTAAGATGTTTCTGGCTATTCGAGACTACTTACCCTTCCAAATAAATTTGATAATTGTGTTTTCTATTTGTTTACAAATACTGATGGAAATTTTATCAGGATTGCATTGAATCTGTATATCAACTTGGGTAAAATTGATATCTTAATAATAATTAGTCTTCCAATCCATAAGCATGGGATATTCTTCCAATTATTTTGGTGTTTTTTTTTTCTTTTAGCAATGTATTGTAGTTTTCTGAATACAAGTGCTCTACATCATTGGTTAAGATTATTCCTAAATATTTGATTCTTTTAGATGCTATTCTAAATGGAATTTTTTTCCTGAATTCCTGCTCAGATTGTATATTATTAGTGTATAGAAACACCCCTGATTTTTGCATATTGATCTTGTATCATACCACTCTACTGAAATAGTTTATTAGGTCTAGCACCTTTGTTGTAGATTTTTCAGGATTTTCTAGGTATAAGAGCATATCATCTGCAAATAGTGAAAATTTTATTTCTTCCTTTCCAATTTATGATTTTTATGTCTTTTTCTTGCCTGTTTGCTCTAGCTAAAACATCTAGCACTATATTAAACAACAGTGGTGCCAAGACATCCTAATCTTGTTCTTGATCTCAGTGGGAAAGTTTTCACAATTTCACCATTGAGTATAATATTAGCTTTGGGCTTTTCATATTTAACCTTTATCATGTTGAATAAGTTTCCTTTAATTCCTATCTTTTGTAGTATTTTTATCAAGAAAGAATGCTTTCCTTTGTCAAATGTCTTTTCTACATCAATTGAAAAGATCATGAGATTTTTCTAATCTGATTTATTAATGTGTATTACACTGATTGATTTTCTTGTGTTGGACCACACTTGCATGCCTATATACTTGATCATGAAGAGTAATTCTTTTAATTACTCTTTTGTACAAAAGAGTTTGTCTGAATACAATTTGTTAATGTATTCAGTTAGCAGGTATTTTGTTGAGAATTTTTACATCCATATTCATTAGGGAAATGCGTCTGTAATTTTCTTTTTGTAATATCATCTGGCTTTGGCATTAGGGTGATATTGCTTAATAGAATGAGTTCAGTAGTGTTCCTTCTTCAATTTTTTAGAAGAGCTTGAATAAGATTGGTATTAAATCTACTTTGAATGTTTGGTAGAATTCACGTGTGAAACCATCTGGTGCTGTGCTTTTCATTTTGGGGAGTTTTTGATGATTGTATTGCATTTCAATCTCTTTATTTGTGATTCATGTGTTTAGGTCTCTCATTTCTTTAAGGGTCACTGCAGTTTGTTTGTACATTCCTAGGAATTTTTCCATTTCATCTACATTGTCTAGTTTGTTGGCATATACTTGTTCACAGTATACTCTTTTTAAACAAATCAATTTTATTAGTACATATTAATATAGCATAAAATTCATCCAAAGTATACAATCAATGGTATTTGGTATAATCTCATAGCTCTGCACTTACCATTTCAGTCATTATTAGAGCATTTTCATTATTTCAATAATAATAATAAAGAAACAGTTATTTCTGGCTATTCATGCAGAATTATTTATTTACTATGCTGTTTTACTGCAATATAGTCACATACCATATGATGTTTTCAAACTGTATAATTAATGGCTTTTAGCATAATCACAATGTTGTGCATTCATCATTATAAAAAGATTTGCAGCAATTTCATTAATTCACACTGGAAAACTCCACATATCTTGGCATTCCTTTCCCGGTCCTACATAACCACAAATCTAATTTTATCTTTATAAACTTATTTATATTTGCATTTTGTATAAATGGAATCATACAATATGTTTCACAATATATTTAGTCATAGTAGCACAAGCATACAGTAATTGTCCTCCTGTTCTCTGGCTTGCTTCACTCAACATAAAGTCCTCCAGGTTCATGCATGTTGTCATATGCTTTATGACCTCATTTCTTCCTACAGGTGCAAATATTCTGTCATTCACCACAGTGTATAGCATTAATACACTACAGTTTATTAATCCATTCATTGGTCAATGGTCAGCTTTATTATTTTCAACTTTTGTCAGTCATGAATAATGTTGCTAATGAACATTGTTGTGCAGATGTCTGTTCATGTCACTGATCTCAGTTCTTCTGGGTATATATCCAATAATGGTATTTCAGGGTCATGTAGCAAATCTATATTCAAATTCTTTAGGAATTGCCAAACAGGCCACCACAGTGCCTGTACCATTCTACATTACCACCAACAGTGAATAAATTTTCCTATTTATCCACATCCCCTCCAACACTTTTGTTGCACATGTTTTGGGTGTAAGGTCCAAGAAACCACCACCTACCAAAATGTCTTTAAATGTTTCCCTACAGTTTCTTCTAGTAGTTTTATGGTCCTGGGCTTTTATATTTAGATCTTTGATCCATTTTGAGTTGATTCTTGTATAGGGAATGAGTTAGGATGCTCTTTCAATCTTTTGGTTATGGATATCCAGTTCTCTCAGCACCTTTTTTTGAAGAGACTGTTTTGTCCTGTTAACATGGACTTTGTAGGATTGTCAAAAATCAGTTGGCCATAGAGGTGAGGGTTTATTTCTGAACTCTCAATTCTATTCCACTGAAAAATGTGTCTATCTTTATGCCAGTACCATGCTGTTTTGACCACTGTACCTTTGTAATATGTTTCAAGGTCAGGTAGTGAAATTCCTCCCATGTCATTCTTTTTAGAATGCTTTTCGCTACTTAGGTGCACCCTCACATCAAATGAATTTGGTAATTGCCTTTACTATTTCGGTAAGTAGGCTGTTGGAATTTTGATTGGTATTGCATTGAATCTATCAATCTCTTTGGGTAAGATCGACATCTTCATAATATTTAGTCCTTCAATCAATTTTCACATAATGTCTTTCCATTTGTTTAGGTCTTCATTGATTTCTTTTAGCAATTTTATTTTTATTTTTCTGCATTTTGATCCTGTACTTTCTGGTTTAATTGATTCCTATGTATTTGAGTATTTTTGTTGCTATTATAAATGGAATTCCCCCCCCTGATTTCCCCCTCAGATTGTTTTATACAAGTGTATAAAAACATTACTGGTTATTGCATGTTTATCATGTACCTGCCATTTTGATGAATTCATTTATTAGCTCAAGTAGCTTTGTCATAGGCAGTTCAGAATTTTCTAAATATAGGATCATGTCTTCCACAAATAATGAGAGTTTTTCTTCCTCTTTCCTATTTGAATGCTTTTAACTTTTTCTTGTCTAAGTTCTCCTAGTACCATGTTGAATAACAACAGTGACAGTGGCCATCCTGTCTTGTTCCCAATCTAAGAGGAAAGCTTTCAACCATTCCCCATTGAGTACAGTGTTGGCTGTGGGTTTTTCATATATATGCCTTTTACCATATTGAGGAATTTTCCTTCTATTTCTATCTTGGAATTATTTTTATCAAGAAAGGATGTTGGATTTTGTCAAATGCCTTTTCTGCATTGTTTGAAATGATCATGAATTTTTTCCCTTCAATTTGTTAATGTGATGTATTATTTAGATTGATTGTCTTATGTTGAAACAGCATTGCATACCCGGAGTAATTCCCACTGGGTCATGATGTACAAGTCTTTTGATATGCTGTTGGATTCAATTTACAAGTATTTGTTTAGAATTTTTCAGCATCTATGTCCATTAGAAAATATTTTCTGTAATTTTCTTTTCTGGTAGTGTTTTTATCTAGCTTTGGAATTAGGGTGATGTTGGCTTCATAAAATGTGTTGAGTAATTTTCCATCCTTTTCAATTTCTTGGATGAATTTAAACAGGACTGGTGTTAATTCTTTTCAAAATGCTTGGTAGAATTCACTGGTCAAGCCATCTTGTCCTGGACTTTTCTTTGTTGAGAGATTTTTGATGATGGATTTAATATTTAAATGCAATTGGTTTGTTAAGTTCTTAAATTTCTTGTAGTGTCAGTGTAAATTATTTGTGCATTTCCAGGAATTTGTCCATTTCATCTAGCTTGTCTTGTTTGTTGGCATAGAGTTTCTCATAATATTCTCCGGCAATCCTTTTTATTTTTGTGGTGTCAGTTGTAACTTCCACCCTTTCATTTCTGGTTGTATTTATTTGAATCTCTCTTTTTTCTTTGTTAGTCTAGATAGGGGCTTGTCAATTTTATTGATCTTCTCAAAGAACCAGCTTTCGCTTTTATTGATTTTCTCTATTGTTTTTTAGTTCTCATTTTCATTGATTTCTGCTCTAACCTTTATTATTTCTTTCCTTCTGTTTACTTTTGGATTGGTTAGCTGTTGTTTTCTAATTTTTCCAATTATTCAGTTAGATCATTGATTTTAGCTCTTTCTTATTTAATATAGGTGTTTAGTGCTATACATTTCCCTTTCAAGACTGCTCTTGCTGTATCCCATAAGTTTTGATAGCTTGTCGTCTTGTTTTCATTTTTCTCAACATGTTTACTTATTTCACTTGCAATTTCTTCTTTGACCCCCTGATTATTTAGTAGTGTGTTCTTTAGCCTCCACACTTTTGTGAATTTACCTCTTTCTTAATATTGATTTACAGTTTCATTCCAATATGATCTGAGAAGTTACTTTATAAAATTAAATCTTTTTATATTTATTGAGAGCTGCATTGTGTCCATGTCATCTGTCCTGGAGAAAGATCCATAGGCACTTGAGAAGAATGTATAACCTACTGAATTTTGGTGCAATGTTCTTTTGTATGTCTTTTAGGTCTAAGTCATTATCTTATAGTTCAACTTCTCTCTATCCTTATTTTTTTTTTTTTTTTTTAAGATTTTATTTATTTATTCATTTATCCCCCCCTTGCTGCTTGTGCTCGCTGGGTCAGCTAACCACGCCGTGCGGGCGGGCTTGCCTTCACCAGGAGGCCCCGGGAACCGAACCCGGGGCCTCCCATATGGTAAACGGGAGCCCTACTGATTGAGCCACAGCCGCTTCCTCTCTATCCTTATTGATATTCTTTCTAGCTGTTCTATCTAGTTATGTGTGTGTTATGTTGAAGTCTCCAATGATTATTGTAGAGATGTCTATTTCTCCCTTCAATTTTGTCAGAGTTTTCTTCGTGTATTTTGGGGTACTCTGATTAGGTGCAATAGATATTTATGACTATTATATCTTCCTGATGGATTGTCCCTTTTCTTAATGTATAATGACCTTCTGTATCTCTTATAACTCTTGCAATTAAAGTCTGTTTTTGTCTGATATTAGTATAACTACCCCAGCTCTTTTTTGGTTACTATTTGTGTAGAGTATGTTTTTCCAACCTTTTACTTTTAGCTGGTTTCTATCCCTGGGTCTAAGGTGATTCTCTTAGGGAGAAAATGGTTGGCTCATATTTTTATCCATTCTTCAGCCTATATCTTTTGATTGGGGAGGTTAATTCATTCACATTCAATTATATTACTGTAAATGCATTTTTTGGAAAAAAATAATATATTTTATAAAATATTACTCAGACATTTTTAGCAAATCATTTTATTGATACATATTAATAAAACATACTATTCATCCAATTTATTTGTTTATTTATTTGTTTATTATTGTAAGAAAGAAAATGTTCTAATCATGATTGAAGTGATGAATGCACAACTATGTAGTAATACCAAAAACCATTGTGTGTAAATCCATTGTTTTCTTCCATCATTTTATTCTTTGGTTTTCATTTGCTGTATCTTGTTTTCATCTGTGATTTTACTCTTTTGGTTTTCTTTTCTCCTATTCTTTCTTCTTTACACTCCTCCAAGCTTCTCTTTCCAGTCTTTTTCTTTCAGGCTCTAAGGTTTCCTTCACTATTTCCTGCAAAGATGAGTGCTTTTTTTTTTGAACTGTCTTAGTTTGTTTGTGAATATTTTATACTCACCTTCATATTTGAAGGAGAATTTTTCTTTGTACAAAATTCTCAGTTGGAGGTTTTTCTCTTTCAGTTTCCTAATTTTATCATACCACTGTCTTCTCACCTCCATCATTTCTGGTGAGAAATCTGCACCATTACTGGGTGCCCCTTGTATGTGATGGCTTACTTCTCCCTTGCTGTTCTCAGGATTTTCTCTTTATCTTTGATATTTGATATTCTGAATAGTATTTGTCTTAGAATAGGCCTATTTGGATATATTCTGATTGGGGTATACTGCACTTCTTGCACATGTAAGTTCATTTCTTTTTTGAGAGTTGGGAAATTTTCAGCTATTATTTCCTCAAATAATTTTTCTGCCCCTTTTTCCTTCTTTTCCAATTCTGGAACTCCCATTACACATATGTTGTTGCATTTCATGTTGTCATTCAACTCCCTGAGTCCCTGGCACTTTTTCCCATTCTTTTCTCTCTCTGTTCTTTCCTTTCTTCAGTCTCAGCTGTTCTGTCTTCAGTATCACTTATTCATTCTTCTATCTGTTGTATGCCTCTAATGTGATTTATTTTATTTTATTTTTTATTTTTTTTAAGGATACTTAGATTATACAAAGGTTACATAAAAAATATAGGGGATTTCTATATGCCCCGCTCTCCACACCACCCACATTTTCCCACATTAACAACATCCTTCTTTAGTGTGGTACATTCATTGCAATTGGTGGAAACATTTTGAAGCATTGCCACTAAGCATGGATTAAAGTTTACATTGCAGTTTACACTCTCTCCCACCCAATTCTGTAGGTTATGACAAGATTTATAATGCCTGTATCTGTCATTGCAATGTCATTTAGGACAATTCCCAAGTCTCAAAAATGTCCCCATATTACTCCTGTTTTTCCCTCTCCTTGCCCTCAGATCCTCTATTGTCCACTGCCTCCACATCAGTGATAGGATTTCTTCCATTGCTAGAATTACAATAAGTCTATAGTGGAATACCAGTAAGTCTACTTTAGTCCATAGTTCATTCCCCAATCCTGAGGATTCTGGGATGGTGATGTCCTCTCCACCTCTAATTGAGAGGGGGCTGTGATCCCATTGGGCTGATGGATGGAACTCTCTTGCTTGCAGTTGCAGACTTTCTCAGGTCCTTGGTATGGCAGTTGTCCATCATCACCTCCATGTTAGTTGTCTGGGGTGATACCAATGTACTGGAGAGTAGTTGTTCCAAGTGTGATGAAATTCAGGGCCCAGCTGGCACATGGACAACCCAAAGATTTCGGTCTCTTGGACATACACCTACTAACTCTAATACTAATTATAGGTTCAGATAGAAGGACAGAAGTGCCATGTGTACTTAAACCACAACTGACTCCAACTCTGTCACACTGGGAAGCATAAATTCCAAAGTAGGGTCCACTGGCAAGGCACCAAACTCATGAGCTATCTGCCCTGCCTATAGGTGTCTCCAGAGCCTTCAGGAGCCCTGCTATTTGGTGTACTATCTACTTTGGCAGTCAAAAAGATCCTACTGAGATATGCATAAGTGTAAACTCTGGAATAACCTCCTGACTCACTTTGAAGTCTCTTAGTCATATAAACTCATATGTTTTTACCATTTCCACCCTTTGGTCAAGACCTTTTTCCAGTTGCATTGCTGGTTGGGGCTTGTTAGTAATCCCTTGGTGCCAGGAAGTCTCATCCCTGGGAGTCATGTCCCACACCAGGGGGAAGGTAATGCACTTATATACTGAGTTTGCCTTAGAGATAGGCCACATTTGAATAACGAGGAGGTTCTCAGGAGATAACTCTTAGGTACCCTATAATACTAGGCTAAGGTGCAATTTCAAAACTAAAGGTTCTTAAGAACAATCATCAATATCAAGGGCCCATCAATGGACCATCCTTCTTCACTAGTCACTGCCCCTGTTCTCAGGTCATTCTTGCTGTTCCATTAGAGAATGTGGCAGAACTCCCAAGGACTGAAATTTGATATTCTTTTGGTTATTGTGTGAAACTCCACCCAAAGTTACAACACCCCATGAACACTTGAATACATTTATAAGCCTTATAAGTATGCCCTAGTTTAATTTCCTCCTGTGTATCCACCATTACTTATACCCCACACCAATGATACTCTCCTGTCATAGTTGTAACCATTCTCTGATCCAAAACTTCTAATAGGAAGCCAACAAAATAATCAAATATAATTAATAAGAAAATGCAATAATGATGATAGTTTTGAAAATAAAAAATGAAATACAAGAAGTTTAAAATATATATATAATAAAAATACTGGAAAAGATACTAAAATTTTTTTGATATTATGTCTTTTCAAAACTGTAAGATCTGTTGTCTTGTATGTACAGAGATATTTTCTTCCTTTTTTTCCACCATGTCTTAATTTTTTCATTTATCCTCAAAGAAGCTTTAATTTTTCAGAAAAGTCATATGCAGAATATAGGGGATTCCCATATATCCAACATCCTCCCACTTTTCCATTTTCCCCTATAAATAAGATTTTACATGTGGATGGTATATTTATTACAATTGATGTACAAATATCAAAACATTGTTACTAACCATCCTCAATGATTTACATTATGGTTTACATTTTGGACCATACACTTTTATAAATTTTGATGAAATTTAAAATGGCCTAGGGAAGCGGCTGTGGCTCAATCAGTAGGGCTCCCGTTTACCATATGGGAGGCCCCGGGTTCGGTTCCCGGGGCCTCCTGGTGAAGGCAAGCCCGCCCGCACGGCGTGGTTAGCTGACCCAGCGAGCACGAGCAGCAAGGGGGGGGGATATATGAATAAATAAATAAAATCTTTAAAAAAATAAAAATAAAAATAAAAATAAATAAAATGGCCTACATTCATCATTGCAAGATCATTTATTATAATTCCATTGCCCCACAAATGCCCCTTTTCCATCTATTTTGTTCCTCTGAACACCTCTCCTCAGTACCCATGGGAAACCATGAAGCTTCACTCCTTGTAGAAAAAGATTCATAATTACTTGCAACAAAATTGAGGGCTTGACATACTGGTTTATTCTCTCCTATTAGGGACTACATAGGCTCTTGAGAGACTCCCACCCCTCTATTTGAGAAGATAGCTGGAGTCCCAGGATGGGAGTCCCACAGCTTCCAGCTCATTATGTGGGTTTCCACCCAGTGATCCAAACTACTATGACAAGATGAACACTCACATACTCCCTAGAGGCTTGCCTCAGGTGGACCCTGTCTCAAATTTCCCCAACATCCAACACTCTAAACCAGTAACCTTCCCCAACCATATTTGCTGAAGATACATTCCCATTATTGTAGATTCAACCACTTACCATAAATCCTCAAAGTTCACCAGCTCCCTTCCACAACCATCCTCCAGTTCCATAGCCTGCCCAACTCACCCTCCCCACACTCCCCCCTCACAAGCTAGCACTGTTCAACCTGATAGGATCGCTGTACCACTAGTCATGCATGTCTGCTGCACAACTACAGACTTCTCCCTTATAGATTTTGCCCATATGGGCATTGGCTCACAACCTAATTCTCCCTTTCTGTCTCCAGTAAACCTATCTCCCAGACACTAGCTTTATGAGTCTGCTCAATTTGCTTAATTCATATCAATGAAGTCATGTGATATTTGTCCTTCATTGCCTTGCTTGCTTCACTCAACATAAGGTCATCAATAGATATTCATGTTATCCCATCTGTTAATGCTACATTCCTTCTTACAGTTGAGTAATATTCCATTGTGTGTATATACCACAATTTGTTTATCCATTCATCTATTGATGGACATTTGGGTTCTTTCCAACTTTTGGCAATAGTGAATAATCCCTCTATGAACATTGGTGTACATGTATCTGAATGCTTTCTTGCTTTCAATTCTTCTAGGTATATACCCAGCAGTGGGATTGCTGGATCATATGGCATTTCTATAGTTAGCTTCCTGAGGAAATGTCAAACTGTCCTCCACAATGGTTGCATCATTCTACATTCCCAACATTGGATAAGTGTTCCCATTCCTCCACATCCTTTCCAACTGTTGTAGTCCTCTGGTTTTTTAAAATCCACCAGTGTAATTGGTGTAAGATGACATCTTATTGTAGTCTTGACTTGCATTTCCCTAATAGGTAGTGCTGTTGAACATCTTTTCATGTGCTTTTTATAAATTGGTATTTCTTCTTTGGAGAAGTGTCTATTCAAATCTCTTGCCCATTTTTTAAATGGGTTGTTTGTCTTTTTATTTTTGAAGTGTAGGATTCCTTTATATATGCTGGTTATTAGGCCTTTATAAGTTATATGGTTACCAAATATTTTCTCCCATTGTGTAGGCTGCCTTTTTACTTCCTTGAGAAATTCCTTTGAGGTGCAGTTTTCAATTTTGAGGAGGTCCCATTTATCTATTTTTTCTTTCCTTGCTTTGGTTGTAAAGTTCATTAAACCACTTCCTAATACAAGATCCTGCAGATGCTTCCCTACATTTTCTTTAAAGATCTCATGGTCTTGTCTCTTATATTTAGATCTTCGATCCATCTTGAGTTATTTTTTGTAAAAGTTGTGAGATGGTATTCCTCTCTCATTCTTTTGGATATGGATGTCCAGTTCTCCATACACCATTCATTGAAGATGCTGTTCTCTCCTACTTGAATGGTCTTAGTGGCCTTCTCAAATATCATTTGACTGTATGTGAGGATCTATATCAGAACTCTTAGTTAGGTTCTATTGGTCTGTATGTCTATCCTTGTGACAATACCATTTGACCATTGTAGCTTTGTAGTAAATTTTAAACTCAGATACTGTGATTCCTCTAATTTGCTTTTTCTTTTTCAACATATCTTTGCTTCTTTGGTGCCCATTGTCCTTCCAAATAAATTTCATAGTTAGCCTTTCCAATTTAGTAAAAAATGCTGTGGTAATTTTTATTGTGATTATATTAAATCTGTAAATAAGTTAGGATAGAATAGACATCTTGATGATGTTTATTTAGTCTTCCTATCCATTGACAGGGAATATTCTTCCATTTATTTAGGTTTTTTAAAAATTTCCTTTAAGAGAGTAGTTTTCTGTGTACAAGTCATTTGCATATTTAATTAAATGTATTCCTAGGCATTTGATTCTTTTATTTGTTATTGTAAATGTGAATTTTTTCTAGATTGCCTCCTCAGATTGCTCATTATTGGTGTACAGAAATGCTACTGATTTTTGCACATTGATCTTATAACCTGCCAACTTACCAAATCATTTATAAGTTCTAGAAGATTTGTTGTAGATTTCTCATGGCTTTCTATGTATAGGATTATGTCATCTGCAAATAGTGAATGTTATACTACTTCCTTTAAAATTTGGATGACTTTTGTATCTTTTTCTTGTCTAAGTGCTCAAACACAATGTTAAATAAGAGCAGGGAAAGTGGGCATCCTTGTCTTGTACCTGAACTTAAAAGGAAAGCTTTTGGGATTTCATTATTGAATACTATGTTACTTGTTGGTTTTTCAAACATATTTTTTATCATGTTGAGGAAGTTTCCTTCCACTTCTATATTTTGAAGTGGTTTTATCAAGTGCCATATTTTGTCAAATGCTTTTCTGCATCTATAGAGATGATCATGTGTTTTATTTCTTTCAATCTGTTTATGTGGTGTATTATATTGATTTTCTTAGGTTTGACCATTGCTGCTTACCAGGGATGAAACCCGTTTGTTCATGGTGTATAATTCCTTTGATATGTTTTTGAATATGATTAGCAAGTATTTTGCTGAGGATTTTAGCATCTAGATTCATTTGAGGATTCCTTTCTTGTGGCATCTTTGTTTGACTTTGGTATTAAGGTGATCCTGGCATCATAGAATGACTTAGGCAATATTCCCTCAACTTCTATATTTTGGAAGAGTTGAAGCAGGAATGGTTTTAGTTCTTTCCAGAATTCTTGGCAGAATTTATCTGTGAAGCCATCTTGTCCTGGGCTCTTCTTATGTAGGAGGTTTTTGATGACTGATTCTATCTTGCTCTTTGTGATTGGTCTCTTGGGGTCAGTATTTTCTTCTTTCATCAGTATAGGCTGCTTGTGTGTTTTTAGGAATTTGTTCATTTCCTCTAAATTATCTATTTTGTTGGCATGTAATTTTTCAAAGTATCTTCTTATGATACTCTATTTTTGTGGGGTCAGTGATGATATATCCTTCCTCATTTCTTATTTTATTGATTTGCATCTTCTTTCTTTTGTTCTTTGTTAGTCTAGCTAAGGGTTTGTCAATTTTATTAAACTTCTCAAGGAATTGGCTTTGGCTTTGTTTATTTTTCTAGTGTATTCTTATTTTCAATTTCATTTAGTTCTGCTTTAATGTTTGTTATTTCCTTCTTTCTACTTGCTTTGTGGTTAGTTTGTTGTTCTTTTTCTAATTCTTCCAGGTGTGTTGTTCAGTCTTTATTTTAGCTATTTCTTTTTTAATTTAGGCATTTATGGCTATGAATTTCCCTCTCAGGACCTGATTAGGTGCATAAATGTTTATGATTGTTCTTTCTTCTTGGGAGATTACCACTTTTATTAATATATAGTGTCCTTCTTTGTCTCTTACAATGTTTTTCATTTAAAGTCCATTTTGTCTGATATGAGTAGAGCTACTCCATCTCTTTTCTGACTGTTTTCATGTAAAATGGTTTTCCAACCTTTCACTTTTAGCCTCCTTGCATCCCTGGGTCTAAGGTAAGTTTCTGGTAGATTGTTTATAGATGATCATATTTTCTTTTTCGTTCTGCCAATCAGTGTCTCTTGATTGGAGAGTTTAATCCTTTAACATTCAATGTTATTTCTATCAAGGAATTACTTATATTAGCTATATTTTCTTTAGGTTTATATGTGCCATATGTTGTTTTTATTTATTTTTTTACCTTTCTAGTTGGTCTTACACTCTCCTCCAACTCTCTCTCTCTCCTGATTTTTCCTTTCAATCTGCATAATTCCCTTTATTATTTCTTTCTTTCTTTTTTTTTCTTTAATTTTTCACCGGGGGAGAGCGCGAATAAGGTCCCCTACTACCACAAATTATGCAGTCGAGTTTCCCACATTTGGGGAAATCGCAAGGGTCAGCACATCCAGAGTGCAATGGATAAGCCTCGCCCTGGGAAAACCACCTTTGTGATCATGGTATCTCCCCTGCCAGATAAGTATTTTTATTATTTCTTGAAAGGCAGGTTTCTTATTGACATACTCTCTTAATATCTGTTTGCCTGTGAATACTTTGAACTCTACATCATTTTTGAATGTCAGCTTTACTAGATAAAGAATTCTTGGCTATAAGTTTTTTCCTTTTAGCACCTTCACTATGTCATATCAATGCTTTCTTGCCTCCATGATTTCATGTGATAAATCAGCACTTATTCTTGTCGAGGTTCCTATGTATGTGGTGGATCTCTTTTATCTTGCTGCTCTCAGTATTCTCTCTTTGTCTTGCACATTGGGCAATTTGATAAGTATATGTCTAGGAGTAGGTGTGTTAGTGTTTATACTGTTTGAGGTGTCTTTGCTTCCTGGACTAGTACATCAGTGTCCCTCAATAGAGTTGGGAAATTTTCAGCCATTATTTCCTCCAATACTCCTCCTGCCCCCTTTCCCTCTCTTCTCCTTAGGTGATGCCTATAGTACATATGCTTATGCATTTCATGTTGTCATTCAAATTCCTAAGTCCCTGTTGGATTTTCTCTATCTTTTATCTATCTGTTCTGTCTGATTTCAGCTGTACTTGTCTTCTGCATCACTGATTCTTTCCTCTGCATATTCAAATCTGCTATGTGCTTCCTGTGTATTTTTGATTTTTTGCATTGTTCCGTAAATCACCATCAGGTGTGCTTTCTTTTTATGTTTGCTTTTGATTTCTTCAGTATGTTCCCCCAGTGTCTTCTTAATATCCTTTATCTCTTCCTTCACTTCATTAAGTTGGTTCTTGATATTTGTTTGGACATCATTGATTATTTTTTCCATGGTCTGCATCTTCTTCTTTTTTTTTTAGTTTGTTAAACTTGGCCATATGTTCCTTTTTTTCAGTATGTCTTGTAATTTTTTTGGTGTCTGGGCATCTGTTTATCTTGATGAGTTTATTTGGTTCGTTGGCTTCTCTTTCTAGTCTACGGTTATATTTTGTTGTTTCTTTTTGTGTGATAAGGTTAATTTTTGATACTTGGTCCCTCTTATTCCATATCCTTATGGTTGTCTGTGTTCCCTTGGGAAAAAAATATTAGGACCAGAGAAACAGGAAGAGATAAGAAGAGAAAAAGAGCAATGGTAATATAATACTAAAAAATTTAGAAGGGAATTTGTGCAAGAGCTGGGGAACTAAGAAATATGAGTAAAAAATAATTTTAAAAATGAAGGAATAAGAATAAAAATATATACAATAGAAAAGATAAAACAAAAGACAAAATAGAAGGAAAAATAGAATGAACTAAAAGGCCAGACAGATGAGAAGAGAATAGAAGGAAAGAAGAAAAAAAAGGGAGAATGAGAAAAAGTAAAAATTTAGAACAAACAAGAAGTGATGGAATGGAAGAAAAGCAACAGAAGACATAAAAATGAAGGAATATAGAGAAATAACATAGGTGAAAAAAAAGTAAAAGAAGAAGAAGAAACAAAGAAAGGGGAAACAACAAACAAGAAACAAAACAGCAACAAAGAAGCAACCCAGAAAAAACAGCCTTCCATTTTCGGCCCCTAGAGATCTTCTAAGGTGCTCATTAATTAATCATGCTGTATCCTGCCCTCCGCAGGTGATATATCCAGTTTTAGCAAGTAAAATAAAGGAAAAAGAAGAAAAAATCCAAAAAAAAAAAAAAACAAAACACAAAGCAAAACAGTGAAAACTCAGTCTGTAAGTTCTCTATTATAAGGTGCCAGCTGCATGCCTTAGCTATCTCTGCATCCCTTCTCTTAGGCAGTGTCAGGATTTGAACCAGCAACCTTTTACATTCAAGGCAGGAATTCTCCCACTGCACTACAGCAGCTATATAGACTAAATAGGCTTTTGAAAGCTAATTGGGCTAATTGTTTCCCTTTTGCAAGATGGACTTTTAATAGTTTTCAGTGGCTGGTCTGGTTATTTGCCTGTCCCTGCCCCCTCCCTGATCAAGTTCCTCTCTCCCAGGGCAGATGGATGTGACAGACTGCCTGAGCAGATTCCCCTCTCCTCGCAGTATTCAGCCACCTCAGTTCTGGCTGGTGTCCTCCCCGAGATTTAAAGGGGGCTCATGTGTCCAAACCCATGGAAAGGAAACCATTCTACCCTTAGCCAGTCCTGTCTTCCTCCCAGGGAAAACTTCCTCCCACTCAGCTCATTGGTGAGAACCAGGTGGTCCACAGATGCTATTTGCTTACCCAGCACTGTTTCCCACCATAGGGGTGATGAACTCATGGTTTTACCTTTCACTCTTTATCTCTTTCTCCAGCTCCCTCCAGATTAGTACCCTGAAGCCTTCTGCTCTGTGGATCCCCAAAAGAACTCACTCATGTAGGATTTTGCCCCTTCTGTGCTTTTTTTCATGAAAAAGCTGGGCATTGTGGGCCTACCTACAATTATGTCATTTTCCTGGAAACTCCAACATATCACTTTCAATCTATTGGTATCCTTGGGTCTAAGGTGAGTCTCTTGTTGACAGCATATAGATGGCTCCATATATTCTATCCATTCCACCAGTCTGTTTCTTTTGATTGAGTTTTACCATTCAATGTTACTATAAAGACAGTTCTTATGTCACCTATTTTGACCTGTGGGTTTTGTCAGTCATTTTGTTTTCACCACCCTTTTAACACTTTTAGTTGCTTTTACTGATATAATGTTCATTTCTAGACTCTTCCACGCATCTGTCTCAGTATCTTAAATACATCATACCACTGCCTTCTTGCCTACATGGTTATTGATGAGAAATCAGCAACTAATTTTATTGGGTATGCCTTGTAGTTTATGCACTGTTTTTCTCTTGCTGCTCTCAGAATTCTCTCTTTGACATTCTGATTTGTATTTGTCTTGGAGTTGGTCTATTTGGATTTATTCTAATGGGAGTATGTTGTGCTTGGACATAGATATCTATATCTTTCAATAGAATTGGTAAATTTTCTACTATTTATTCTTCTTATATTTCTTCTGCCCCTTTTCCCTTATCCTCTCCTTCTAGGACAGACATAATACTTATGTTTGCACATCTCTTGCTATCATTTTGTTACTTGAGACCCTATTTAATTTTTTTTTCATCTGTCCTTTTGTATGTTCACTCCCATAGCCCACATCTTCAAGCATATTGAACCTTTATTCTGCCTCTTCCAATCTGCTGTTATGTGCCTCCAATGTATTTTTTAAAAAGATTTACTCATTTATTTCCCCCCTCCCTGAGATGGCTCCCTCATTTCTCTGCTTATTGTTTTGTACTTGTGTCTGCTCACTGTGTCTGCTCATCTTCTTTAGGAGGCACCTGGAAGTGAATCTGGGACTTCCCATGTGGGAGATGGGCACCTAATTGCTTGAGCCACATCTGCTCCCTGCTTGTTGTTTCTCTTCATTGTGTCAGCTCATTGCATCATCTTGTTGCATCAGCTCATCTTCTTTAGGAGGCTCTGGGAACTGAGCCCAGGACCTCCTATGTGGGAGGCAGGCACCCAACTGTTTGAGCCACACTCATTTACTCCAGCATATATGTTATTTAATTTATTGTGCCTTTTATTCCATATGACCCACTACTTTTATATGTATGCTTCTTTCATTCCCATAAGATTTGCTATTTTTATATGTATGTTTTTAAATGCTTCTTTGTGCTCACCCAATGTCTTCTTTGTATCTTTAACTTATTAAGCCATCTCATTGGATTTGTTAAAACATCTATGAGTAGTTATCTCACCTCCTATATGTCATCTTGAAGCTTATCTTTTTTCTTTGATTGGGCCATGTCTTCCTGTTTCTTGGTATGTATTGAAACTTTTTGTTGGTGTCTTGGCATCTGGATAACTGGGTGTATTTATTCTTGGTGCAGATTCCCTCTTAAGTTTAGGGCTTCCTTGCCATTTCTTCCTTACTGGTTGTGTAGTAAGGAACCAAAACAGCCTATTCAACAAATTGTGCTTGGATAACTGGATATTCATGTCCAAAAGAAACATGATCCCTATCTCATACCATGCACAAAATTAGCTCAAAATGGAGAGATGGGCAAGCAAGTGCCTGAGTAAGGTGTTCAAACAGGTCATCCTACAGGGCAGTTACCAGTCTAAACAGAGCTATCTAAAGCATATGTTTTTGGGCTCAGGAGACCACAAGAGCATCCTGTAACATCCTTGAAAGAATGGACAGAGGAGAATGCCCATCTGCATTGAAGATTTGTGATTACAACACTCCACACTGTGGAGCTGGTAAGCTGTGGAGACTGAAGCTGCACACATTACCCCTGGAACTAATGAAGCTTCTCCTGTCTTCCTCCCTTTCCAAGGTGGGGACAGTGATGCTGCTGTGTATAGTAATCCAGTCCATGAAGGGCAAGACAGTCTGTTCTGCCCAGAGAGACTGGTGACTCTTCACATCCCTTCCTATCGTCCCATGATGAGGGTTGGGATGGAGTTGCAGGTGTCATCTCCAATATCTGCCATATGTTTCCAAAATGACCACAGTTGCCCAGGTAGACTGATATAGCAATAGCCCCTCTCCTCCTCTGCCAGGGGTGGGGATGGACCCACCAGCATGCCCAAAAATCTAAATGGTTTGGGCAATTCCCTGAGAGGCTTAGAGAGTACTATCCTTTCTGTCCTTTAGGGTGTGGGGATGGAACTACAGGCATGCAACAGTTTAGTTTATATCAGCCAAAGGCACCTGCTATTGTCTGGAGAAGCAGAGGAAATACCAGTCCCCTCCTATCTTATTGAGGGGTGGTGATGGATCCAGAAGCACCCACAATTCAATCCCTTTAGGCCAAAACTACCTGCCATTGCCTTTAGAGGCTGGGGAAGCAACCGTCCCCTCCTATCCTATTAGAGGGTAGTGGTACATCTACAGGCATCAAACAGTTCCATTCATGAAGGCCAAAATTTCTTTCCATGCCCACAAAGGCTGAGGAAACACGAGTTTACTCCTATTCTATTCGAGGGTTGGGATGGAACCACAGGCACACAACAGTAGAGTCTGTGTGTCCAAAATTGCCTACTGTTGCCCTGAAAGTCTGAGGAAACACAGCTTCCCTCCTATCCTACTTGGGGACAGTGGTACAGGTGTCTGATTATTCAGTTTGTGTGGACAGAAAGTACCTGCAGTTACCTAGGGAGGCTGGGGAAGTACCACTTACTCTTGTCCAATTAGGGGTGAGCCATAGGCACCCAACAGTTGAGATCTTGCAGGCCAAAAGTATCTGCAGTTGCCCTGAGAGGTTGAGGAAACTCCAGCCACCTCCTATCATATGTGGTGTGGGAATGGAGTTCCAGGTGCTTAACAAACCAGTTTGTGTGTGCTGAATGGACCTAGAGTTACCCAGAGAGGCTGAAGAAAAACAGCGCCCCTCCTATCCTATTGGGGTTGGTGATGGAGCCCCATGTGTCTGACTGTCCAGGCTGTGCTACCTGAAAGTGCCTACAGTTGCTTGGAGAGACTGGTGCAGGTCCACCCAGCTTCTTCCCTGCCAGACTTGGGATTGGAGCCTATGCTAGCTAGGGTTGAAATTTGATCTGTGTGGAAAGAAGCTGGCCTCTACAATCTCTATGATTTTAAATAGCCCAACTTCCCCTCATGCCAGGGACAGAGTTAAAATGGTGGCTACCAGGCTCTTTATAACTTGGACAGTTTCAAACATTAGCTGTTATTAGGATTATACTTTAGCCAGCCAAATTTATTAAACAGTAGCTAAAGTTGGTGCCCAACCATCTCTTCCCCTCCCTATTTTGGGAAATGAGGCTACCAACTCCAGCCACAGAATAGCTCCTGAGGTGAATTGTGGCACCAGTGGAAGATGGACACTGGCCTCCACAGTGTGGAGTGCTCTAATCACAAATCTTCAATGCAGATGGGCGTTTACCTCCTTCCATTCTTTCACGGATGTTATAGATGCTCCTGTGGTCTCCTGAGTCCCCCAAACATATGCTTTTTTTATTATAAATTAAAAAAAAAATTTTTTTAAGATACTTAGATTACATAAATGTTACACAAAAATTATAGAGATTCCCATATGCCCCACCTCCCACACCTCCCACAACCTCCCACATAAACATCCTTCATTAGTGTGGCACATCACCTGCAATGGATAAACACACCCTGGGGCTTTGCCATTAAGCATGGACTATAGTTCACATTGTAGACCACACACAGTTCTGCATGTTATATGATATAAAATGGCCAATATCTGCCATTGCAATGTCACTCAGGACAATTTCCAAGTCCCAAAAAAGCCCCTGTATTACAACTGCTCTTCCCCCTCCCTGCCCCCAGAGCGTCCAGTGGTTACTGGCTCCACATCAATGTTGTAATTTCTTCCATTGCTTGAATCACAATATGTCTATAATAGAATACCAGTAAGTCTACTCTAGTCCATAGCTCTTCCCCCACTCCTGAAGAGTCTGGGATGGTGATGTCCACTCCATCTCCAATTGAGAGAGGGCTTATATCCCATGGATAAGATGGATGGGACTATCCTGCCTGTAGCTGCAGTCTCTCTCCATTCCCTGGGATGGACGTTGTCCATAATCATCTCCCTGCCAGGTGTCCTGGCTGAGTCCATTGAGCTGTAGAGTAGGATTTGCTGCTTCACCAAGGTCCTGGGTCCAGCTGGCACATGGACAGCCCAAAGACTCTAGCCTCTGGGTGTACACCTACAAACTCCAGTACCAAGTATAAGTTTAAATAGAAAGGACAGATGGACCATGTGCAGGGAAGACATTTGAGTCCAACTCTGTCTCTCAGGAGCACTAACTCCAAAGTAGGGCCCACTAGCAAGGCACCAAACTCTGTAGCTATCTGCCATGACATAGGACCTGGGTGTCTCCAGAGCCCTCAGGAGCCCCTCTATTTGGGGTGATACCCACTTTGGAAGTCTATGAGATCCTACTGAGATGTGTGTAAGCATTACCTCTGGGATGACCTCCCAACTCACTTTGAAGTCTCTTAGCCATATGAACTCATTTGTCTCTTCTGGTCTCCTAACCCCCAAACATATGCTTTAGATATCTCTGTTTAGATAGCTAACTGCCCTGTATGATGAGCTGTCTGTTCAAACACCTTACTTTGCCACTTGTTGCCCCCATCTCTCCATTTTGAGCTAATTTTGTATATGGTGTGAGGGCTCATGTTTCTTTCTTTTGGACATGAATATCCAGTTATCCCAGCAAAATTTGTTAAATAGGCTGTTTTGGCTCAGCTTGACGGCTTCACAGCTTTATTAAAAATCACTTGAGTATAGATGTGTCTATTTCTGTGTTCTTGATATGGTTCCATTGCTCAATCTGTCCATGTCTATGCCAGCACCTAGCTGTTTTTCCTCTGTTGCTAACTAATAAGAGAGAAGATGCAAATAAATAAAATCAGAAATGATGGGGGGACATTACCAGGGACCCTGTAGAGATAAGAGAAATGATGAGAGGATACTATGATAAAATTTATGCCAAAGAACCAAACAATGTAGATTAGATGCACAAATTCCTAGAAACACATGAACCACCTACTGTGACCCTAGAAGAAAAAGACTTCAACAACCAATCACAAGTGAAGAGATTGAAACAGCCATAAATAAACCTCCTGAAGAGGAACGAGGAACATATGTGGTTCAAGCAGTTGAGTGCCAGCTTCCCACATACAAGACCCCAGGTTCAATCTCTGGCCCCAGTACCTCAAAAGAGAAATTCTCCCAAAGATGAAAATCCCTGGAACAGATGGTTTCAGAGGTGAATTCTACCATTCATTCAAAGACCATCAAATACCAATCTTGATCAAGCTCTTCCAAAAAATTGAACAGGAAAGAAAGCTACCAAACACATTCTCTGAAACCGACCCCACCCTAATACAAAAGCCAGATATTCATACTACAAAAAAGAAAATTACAGACCAATACCTCTAATGAAAATAGATGTAAAAATCATCAACAAAATACTTGAAAACAGAATCCAAAAGCACATTAAAACAATTATACATCACAATCAAGTGGGTTTTATCCTAGTTATGCAAGGTGGTTCAATACAAGAAAATGACTTAGTATAATAAACCACATAGAAAAATTGAAGATGAAAAATCACATGATCCTCTGATTGCTGCGAAAAAGCATTTGACAAAACACAGCATCATTTCTTGTTAAAAATACTCCGATTGGAATAGAAGGAAGCTTAATTAGTATGTTAAAATAAATATAGGAAAAACCCATATATAGCTTTTTACTCAATGTCAAACTCTAAAAGCTCAGGAATAAGGCAAGGATGCCCACTGTCACCATTGTTATTGAATATCGTGCTAGAAGTTCTAGCTAGAGCAAAAGACTAGATAAAGAAATAAAAGTCACCTAGATAGGAGAGGAAGAAGTAAACTTGCACTATTTGCTTAAGAGATGTCCTTTATCTAGAAAATCCTGGAAAATCCACAACAAAGTTACTAGAAGTAATAGGTGAATTCTGAAGTGTTGGGATATAAGATTAAATTGCAAAAATCAATAGCATTTCTATACACTACTGATGTACAATCTGAGGAGGAAATCAGAAAAAGAATTCTATTATAATAGTGACTAAAGCAATCAAATGTTTAGAAATAAACTTAACCAAGCACATAAAGGACCTGTATTCAGAAAATTATAAAACATTGCTAAAACAATCAAAAGAAGTCTTAAATGAAAGGGAAGACATTTCATGTTCATGGATTGGAAGAATAAATATCATTAAGAGGTCAATTCTACCTAAAGTGATTTATAAATTCAACACAATCTCAATAAAAATCCCAACAGCTATTTATGCACAAACTGAAAAGACAATTACCAAATTAATTTGGAGGGAGTCCCTGAATAGCCAAAGATGTTTTTATAAAGGAAGAATAAATTTGGAGGACTCTTACTTCCTGACTTTAAAACATATTGCTCAGCTAAGTGGTAAAAGCAGCATGGTACTGGAATAAAGACAGATTGACAAATGGAACCAAATTGAGAACTCAGAAATAGACCCTCACATCTACAGTCAAGTTATTTTTGACAAGGTTGTTAAGCTCAACCAGCTGGGCCAGAACTCTCTTCAACAAGAGGGGCTGAGAGAAGTCGATAGCCATATCCAAAAAAAGAAAAAAAGTATAAGGACCCCTATCTCACACATTCAAAAATCATTAACTCTAAGTGGATCAAGGGCCAAAATATAAAATCAACAACCATAAAACTAATAGAAGGAAATATAGGAATATATAGTCAAGATATTGTGGTAAGTGGTAGTTTCTTAAACCTTAAACCAAAAGCACAAGCCAATGAGACCTCCCCAAAATTAAACACTTTTGCACCTCAAAAGACTTTCTCAAACAGCGTGAAAAGTCAGCCAACTCAAAGGGAGAATATATTTGGCAATCACATATCTGATAAGGGTTTAATATCCACGATATATAAAGAGATCATACAATTCAACAATAAAAAGACAAACAATCTAATTAAAAAGCAGACAAAAGAGTTGAAAAGGCAATTATCTATCCAAAGAAGAAATACAAAAGGCAAAGAATCACCTGAAAAAATGTTCAACATCACTAGTGATTAGGGAAATGCACTTTAAAACTACAATGAGATATCATTTCACACCTATTAGACTGGCCCCTATTAAAAATTCAGAAAACTGTAAATATTGGAGAGGGCGTGGAAAGACAGGAATAGTTATTCATTGTTTTGGGGTATGTGGAATGGTACAGAGTTTGTGGAGAAGTGTTTGGCACATCTGAAGGATGTTGAATATAGACTTACCATGTGACCCAGTAATACCATTACTTGGTATATACCTAGGAAAACTGAGTGCAATGTCACAAGCAGACATCAGCACACTAATGTTCATAATGGTGTTATTCACAGTTGCCAAAATTTGAAACAATCCAGGTGTACATTAACAGATAAATGAATACCCAAATTGTGGTGTAAACACATGATGGAATATTATGCAGCTGTAGGAAAAATGAAGTCATGAAGCATATGACCACATGAATGAATCTGGAGAGCTGAATTGTGACCTAACATGTGGTCTATCCTGGACAAAGATCCATGGGCACTTGAGAAGAATGTATAACCTGCTGAGTTTGGATGCAGTGTTCTGTATATGTCTTTTCGGTATAACTTGTTTAGCAGATTGTTCAAGTTCTCTGTTTCCTTGTTGATCTTCTGTCTAGTTGTTCTATCTAATGATGTTAGTGGTGTGATGAAGTCTCCAGTGATTATTGCAGAAATATCTATTTCTCCCTTCAGTTTTGCCAGAGTTTGTCTCATATATTTTTCGGCACCCTGATTAGGTGCATAGATATTTATGACTATTATATCTTCTGGGTGGATGATCCCTTATATTAATATATCATGGCCTTCTGTATCTCATAACTTTTTTGCATTTAAAGTCTGTTTTTTCCGAAATTAGTATAGCTACCCCTGCTCTTTTCTGGTTACTATTTATTTGGAGTATCTTTTTCCAACCTTTCACTTTCAGTTGCTTTGTATCCTGGGCCTAAGGTGAGTTTCTTTAAGCAGCATATGGATGGTTCATGTATTTTTATGCATTCTATCAGCCTGTATCTTTTGATTGGGGAGTTTAATCCATTCACATTAATGATATTACTGTAAATGCACTATTACTTCCTCCATTTTATTCTTTGGTTTTCATATGTCATCTTGTTTTGTCTCTCTTCTTGATTTTGGTTATCCTTTCTGCTATTCTTTCTTCTATACTCTCTTCCAAGCCTCTCTCCTGTCTTTTTCTTTCAGGTTCTAAGGCTTCCTTTCATAATTTCTACAAAGGTAGTTTTGTGCTTTTTTTTTTGCAAACTTTCTTAGTTTCTGTTTGTTTGTGAATATTTTTTACTCACCTTCATATTTGAAAGACAGTTTTGCTGGATAAAGAATTCTCAGCTGGCAGTTTTTCTCTTTCAGTTTCCTAATTGTATCATTCCACAGTCTTCTTCCTTCCATGGTTTCTGAAGAGAAATATGCACTAAATCTTATTGGACGTCTCTTGTATGTGATTGTTTGTTTCTCTTTTGCTGCTCTGGGAATTTTCTCTTTATCTTTGACATTTGACATTCTGAGTAGTATGTGTCTTGGCGTAGGCCTATTTGGATTTATTCTGATTGGGGTACGATGTACTTCTTGGACATGTAAGTTCATTTCTTTCATGAGACTTGGGAAATTTTCAGTTATTATTTCCTCAAATACTCTTTCTGCCCCTTTTCCCTTCTCTTCTTCTGGAACTCCAATGACATGTATGTTGCGTTTTGTGTTGTCATTCAACTCTCTGAGTCCCTGCTCAATTTTTTCCATTCTTTTCTCTCTGTGTTCTTTTCTCTCTTCAATTTTAGCTGCTCTTTCTTCGATATCATTTATTCTTTCTCCTATCATTTAGAGTTTGCAGTTGTATGCCTCAAATGTGTTTTTGACCTCACCTATTGTATCTTTCATTCCCATGAGCTCTGTTACTTTTCTGTTGAGGATTTCAAATTCTCCTTTGCATTTGCTCAATGTCTTCTTGATGTCATTTTTCTCTTTAACTATATTGTCTTTCAACTCATTAATTTGATTTTGGAAATTTGTGCTTAGCTCACTGATTAGTTCTCTCAAATTCTGCATCTCCTCTGGGACTTTGATGTATTCCTTTTCTTGGGCCATATCTTCTGTTTTCTTAGT
This sequence comes from Tolypeutes matacus, assembly GCA_026826555.1. Lineage (NCBI taxonomy): Eukaryota > Metazoa > Chordata > Mammalia > Cingulata > Chlamyphoridae > Tolypeutes > Tolypeutes matacus. Next base: position 3,445,844 of record JAKSZT010020697.1, read on the forward strand.
ATGGCTCATAATTTTTTGCTGGCGTTTAGGCATCTGGTTAGGATGTAGTTTACTCAGATCCTCAATATTTTTCTCTTTTAAAGGGATTTAGTGGCAGGAGGCTGTGAGTTACCACAGCTCTTTAATTTCTGGCTCAACCTGGATTGTTAGGATTGTCCTGCTGGTTGCTCAAAACTGGGCACTGGACCCAGTAATTGGTTGTAGAATAACTTCATAGGGCCTTGGGCAGGGAGGCTATACAGGTCAGGAAAAGCCTGTCCTACTTATTTTTAATTTTCTTATGTGCAGTTCCTTGGTCTGCCAGGAGATGGCTCTCTTTGGAAGCTCTCAATTCAATGCCTGGTTGGAGTGTATTTGTTGCAACACAGACCAGAACAATGTGATAGATCTTCCTGTCTTGAGGGTAAGAGGCTTGTAATTCAAATTTTCCAAGACAATTGTACAGTCTTCTCTTGCAGCCCTTTTCCCAACTAGGAAATATTTCCACTCTCCTCTGAGTCCTCAAAAAATCAGTCCCTGTTAGTAGAGGAGGATATTGGGTGGTTTTTATATCTTTGGCCCCTTTCAGGCTCCAAGGCAAACAATTGTACAGCCCCACCTGGCCTGGAAGGGCTCTTGGGTCACAGCAGACCAAACCTGCCAGTCAACAGCTGAGTCTGCCCCAGGCTTTATTTCCCCTCTTCTGTGGAGTCCTGAACAATTATTTCTGGCTCAAAGAGAGGGAGATTGTGAGGGTCAGATTTCTCCAGTCCTTCCCCAGCTCCCAGGGCAAACCATCATGTGGTCCCACCCGGCCTGGAAGGGCCCATTGGGTACTGCAGTGCAAATTTGTGGGTCAGAACCTGAGTCAACCTTAGGCTCAATCCTCTCTCACCTTTTTTGGGATGGTAGATCCCTGGAGCCCCCTTTGTGTGTAGTTGCAGGCCCAGGGGCCTGAGAATTCTAAAGAGTCTTTAGTGTGGGGGAGGGTGCTGGCAGCAACAGCTGCTGCTGGTTCCAATTCACTGTTCTGCCATCACGATTTCCTTCTTTTGTCCCTCTCTCCTCTGGGTGGTGTGCAGTCTTCACCTGCTGTCCTAAACCCTAGAGGATCTTTTTTGGGGCTGTTTCAGCCTGTCTTCTAGCTATTTTTCTCGAGAAGAGATTCCCGCGCCTTACTAGTCTGCCATCTTCCCAGAAGTCCAAATACTTTTGATATTCCAAAGAATCCACTTGGAAGCTATAAGGCCAGTAGGAACAATGCCTTTTTATTTATTCACATATCCTGATCACAGCCATTGGGCAACATCTGCACCTGTATAGTGGGGAAACAAAGCTTATATAGGGCAGGGCAGCACAAAGAGTGGGGCTACTGAATTTAGAGCCTATGAAATGATCAACAGTGGGTGCTTAACTATGGGGGTTTCCCAGAACAGTAAATCAAGGTTTCTAGCAATTAACGTTATTTTGTAGCAGACTGATTGCTCTCTTTGTGTCAGTCTCTCCCCTGCTGAGGGTGAATGGGCCATTGTTCAATATGGCCTTCCCACTTCCAGCCACAGCCAACAGTGCTGAATTTAAGTAGTCCATTTTTGTATGGATCACTTCTCATCTTTTAACTATTTCATTAAAAGGCCATTCATTTTTTAAAAATAAAAATCAAAACAATATCCTAGTCCATAGTCTAAAACTGCATGAGGTGACTGGTAAACATAGTTTCTTGGTCACTGTCAATTTGGGCTGGCATCCCATATAGGACACATATTTTCTAGGTAGCAAATAGTAGCTGATTGCTTACAAGAGTTCCATTGCAGGGTCTGTAGCAGTGAAAGCATACCTTGCCCCTTCTGAGAACAGGAGCAGACTGATATCATAGTCATTGGAGTGAACACAATGGACACTCATGGGTGATGTTCATGAGCTGTTGGTGAGTAACAGGTAGCTAGAAGTGCTGCCACAGGGTTCAGTAGCCATGATGTCCAATTTCCTGTGGAGCCGCTCTGCTGCTTCTTGGGTCTCAATGATATGGCTCTGGATCTTTGTGAGGGCATCTTCCTCAACAGTCCTGAGAATGGTGTTAGAGGAGTGGGCAGGAACATGATAGACAGTTACCTGCTGCTGCTGGCAGACATCACAGATGTCCTTCCACAGATCTCTCCCCCACAGTGGGCAGCCCATGACAGTCCATTGTTCCTGTCTGATTTTTAGTATTTGCAGCCCACCCCTGGATAGAGATGGCAGTCTTCAGAGTGACTGGAAACTATTGAGTTAATCCCTTCACTTGCAACAGGGCTTTTTAATGCTGCATATAGTTGCTTTTCTAAGTACTTTTCTATTGTACTTTGATCCCTTCCCACAATTGTGAATAAAACCCAAGGGTTATTTGTCTAGAATGTTGCCTCTGTCACAAACCCCACCCAAAGCCAATATTATATCATGCTGGCCACATCCAATTCACTGGGTAAGTCAAGGTCAACCCCCCTTACTGCTTGAGCCTGTTATTGCCCTCTTTACCCTTTTTTTTAAAGGAGCCTACTGGGGAAGTTTCTCATTTCCATGCACAACCTTTCCTAATTAACACATATAGTCGTTCTAATATCTGAGCTAAGTGAGGGATAAATGATCTTCAATATCTCAGCAACCCCAGAAAGGCCATTAATTGTTTTGGAGTTTGTGGCATGGGAAAACATTATATTTTAACAACACTTAAGAGTTTGACATAGTAGCAAGGACTTTGCAGCTTTTCCCAGCTGTTTGCCTGTCCAGGCACTTAAGATAAGATAACATTATTTCTGATACTTCTTTTAATTCTGAAAAAGAATTACTGGTTAACATATCATCAATATAATGAAATAGCATTATAGCCACAATTTTTTTTCCCATGCAGACAGATTCTTTGCCATCAGGCCAGGACAGATGGTTGGGTATGCACATAGCCTTGGGGAAGCACTGCAAAATCCACCATTGGCCCTTTTACATGAAGGTGAATGCAGGCTGGCTTGACTTGCCTAAGAAGATACTAAAGAAAGCCTTAGCAAGTTCTAAAACAAGATGATAGTGATATAACTGAATATTAATTTCTTGCAATGAACCAGCAGTATTTGGATCTGCTGCATATAGCAGTGATGTTATTTTAATTTATGATAATCTGCTGTTATACACCACCCTTGGCTGTCTCCAGTAGCCACACTTTTTACAGCCACAGAGCTGCTTCTTTAGTGGAGGTGGGACAAATCAGATGAATATGAGCCAAAGCATCAGCCTCTTGATTTCCAGGCAGAGAGAGTTTATTTCTGTGACACATACCCTTTTTTTTTTTTTTTTTTTTTTTTAATAATTAAAACCATGATTAACAACATTATACCTTTATCTAATATTATGCTGAAATTTTCAGGAATTTTATACACTCTTTAAGTGTTCATATGAACATTTCACTCATACAACTTTGATTAACAGAGTCTTAAAGAATCCCTCTTAGTTAAACATTTTTCATTCAACTTAAAACATTAAATGAACTTAACCATCTCTTTACTTTTCCCTTTTACACCTTTACCATGATTACATTAATTAACACCTATTTTGTTTTAGCAGTACAGGACAAACTAGTTTCTCCCTTATTTTATGAAAACCTAAGATCCCAATGGAATCAAGATTATCTTCTGCCTACCACCACTTTAATATGAAGATTGAGGTGGCCTCTGACAGGTTTTACTGTGATGAAGTTATGTTTTGTTATAAGCATCAATTCAGTTTCTGTGTGATACTGATTTCCTGGAATTAGCCATTTAAATATTTCAGTTTAAACAATACTTTTACAAACTCCTTATAACTATTCATAACCACGTAGACTATAGATACTTCATCTTAAGACAAATTGCACCCTCACAAGACACATTCCTTTACTTAATGCTCCCTCCTACTATACCTTCTACAAGTTTTGTCCCACATACTTCTATTCTGCTTTTATGAAAACCAACCATTTTTCTTAGGACAAAACACACTCCCTTAAACAAACTTAACAAATTTTAATTAGCATTTCCACAAACCTTTCACTTCTTTCAGTATCCATTCAAGTCTTACATTCCTCACTATTCTGTGAAGAAAAATAATTATTCATTCCAATTTAGGCAAAAATAATTTTTTATGAAGAGTTTTGTAGAAACTTCATTTGTCAAAACTTACAGTTTTCATCATTTTAAAGATTTAACACATATAATCTTAATTTATCTTATTAGCATCCATACTTATTTATTAATATAAGCACTTATTTAATTTTTGGGCCATTTGAATAGAGCTCTTTTAAGCAAAAAGAGCTTGTTTCCAAAAGCAAGCAATTAGGGATACTTAAGCAGTACAAATGCACTTAGGCTCTACTTTAGCATTTTAGACAGACATTTATGCGTATATTTTGGATTACCACTCTTTAGGAGTACACTTAGGCTTTAAGTTCAGGAGTAAGCTATTGATTCCAAACTGAAAGTTTCTTGTTAACACCTTGAAAAAAATTCTGATCAAAATAAAATGTGACTAAAACTTAAAACATTGTCAAAGTAACATCCCATTCAAACTTTCTACAGTTTACACAAGTATTATGAGCTTTCAGGTTTGTGCTATATTTTTAATTGCAGGCTAACAAAAGCTGCTAGCATTGTTCTGTTCTCTTACTTTCATAAAGTTGTCCAGTTCAAAATTACTAATCTTTCATAGCACTAATTTTTATCAATTTGGCTATACAGGCCCAATTAGAATTAGCATGGAAACAAAATAGAGAACATTAATGTTGCTAAGTTTTTCTACTCTTCCAGCAGTTTAATTCTATCAGCCCCCACTAACCCACAACCACATCATTCAGGCAACCAGGAGGGTTGCAGAGTTGCTGCTGGAATGTTTTCCTTATCTTAGTTAACTCTTTAGCAGAATGTTTTCTTACAAGCATGATTTCACTGACAAGTGCCTCGTTTAGCACTTCTGCTTGTGTGGGAAGTTGTATTTGTGATTTAGCCTTCCTTTGCACAAGCAGTTTAACATGATTTAAAGATTCCTCTATAGTTTCTACATCCAAATCACTATCTCCAGCTTTAGTTGCTCAGAGAGACCAGTCCCTAAGGCAAAGGTAGAAGTCTGAAAATTCCTTTCTAGTTGTAATTCTTCTTTCCTTTAACCTGTGCATATTGACAGCCTTTTGTCTGCACCTGTTCTTGTGCTTTCTTTGATTTCTTTGTAAAATTCTCCCTCTGATCCACCTGCACCAGTCAGGGATCCTGCTGCAACTCTTAAGTCTTCCTCCACCCACCTTGCCTTTGCTTTGGCTGCTAAGAGCTTGTTAGTACTATGATGCAAGGTAAGGAGGAAGGGCCATGCAATGGCTGCAGCCTCTGTTCATTGCTCTTTCTTAATAAAGTTTCCCTTTACTCTCTTCTCTT
>JAKSZT010020697.1:3455572-3474091 GCA_026826555.1 Tolypeutes matacus
GAAGTGACCTTCTCACTTTTTTTGCATGTTTTTTTTTTTTTTTTTGGCAAAATACAGTACCCAAAATAATTCCCTCTCTAGACCAACCCCTTTATGGAAGGGACCCTAGCTGGGCTCGTGGAAATTAATCAAGTACGTCCCACTTCCTTGACTCCCCAGGGTAGCTGTAGCTCTGATGTTAGTCAGTGCAGAGTGCTAAAGATGGCCAACTCCACCCCTTCTGGAGCCGAGCACCCTCACCGGGTTGCTGTGTAAATCAGTTTGACTCTGCAGATTCGTCTCTCCTCTCAGCCTGATGCTGCTTCAGTTCGGCTTATCTACTCCCCAAAGCTATGGGCAGTCCAGGCAGCTAGATCGATGGCAAAAAATTAAAAAAAAAATAAAATTCCCTTCCCTGTCCTCCAACAGAACCCTCCCTCTTTTGGAGAGTGTCCCCTCTTCCTGGCTCCGCGGTGGCCCGGGGCTTATCCCTGGGCAGCTAGGAAAATCGACTCCCTCCCCCGAACAGAATCACCCCTCCTATCCACCGGCTGCCGATTCGCTTCGGCTGTTCTGTTCACCCAAAGTCCAAGGGGCTCCAGGTAGCCAGATCCTCAGAAAATAAAACTTTCTCGCCCCGCTTGTGGCTCCAACTGGCCCTTTTATTTTTTTTTTTCCCTAACCGCAGGGCTCAGCCGTCCGTGCCAACCACCACCGGCAGGCTTAAAACTCACGAATTTCTACCGTTCCGTCCACGCTGTTGATCCGTGCAGATAAATGTCCCTAGCTTCTCATTCCACATGTGCACAGCACAGACCCCTGGGCAGGACCCCGTCCACTATCCGCCTTGCTCTGGGAGCTTGCAGTGTGTGCCCTCATACACTAACACCATCTTGGCACCCTCCCCTCTATACTTAACTCTTAGTTACAGTTTCCACTTTAAAACAATTTGGCCACTTTTATTTATTAACTAAGCAAATAAAGCAATTTTATTAGTAACAACTTTGTTAAGTTTTCCTGCTTTCCAGCAGTTGAACTTGTGAGTCATACATTAAATCCAGTTGCAATAAAGTATTGATATTTAAAAACTCATTTTTAGGTTAGCTTTCACTAATATCCAATTTATAACAGGCAGACATCAAATCTAATTTATGAGTTCCTAGGCATGAGCAGACTAACAAAGTTAAGGCAAGCACAGATTAGAACAGAAGGGAGAATTTTATACTTAGTTTGCTTAGAGAAAGTCTTAACTTTAGAATCATCTAGATTCAAATCTCCCAGTGTCTATCCATGGCAAAAACCTCATGTAGGACCCTTCTGCTTAGTTCCTCCAGGAAAATCCCCAGGCAAATACTAAGTATGGAGTAGGTGGTCCAGAGATGCCCTGCTCTTGACAAGACATGAATCGGGGCTGCTCTGGGGGTTATAGCCCATTATTTATGTCCTGCAAAGGCTTTTTCACCGGAGGGATAGAGTGTTACAAGGGAACAGGCAGGGAGCTAGGAAATGGTCAGGAACCTTTGAATCTTAGTGCATTTCCTCATCCCTTTAAGAAGACATGGTCATGTGGTCTCTGGCCTGTCTGTCCTCTCCTGCTCTCTTACACAGGCTTAACTGGAATTCTGGGTCCCATACAGAGCCCACTCTCAGCTGTCCTGCCAGCCACATGATGTGGCCCAAAAGATTAGCCCCTTTTTATTCTATCAGTTGGCTGATCATCCTGGTTTCTGAGAAGGCATCCCAATGTGGAGTCTCCTGGAATCCTGGAAGAGACACCTATTACCCTAGGGGATGATAAATGCATTCATCAGTCTGATTGGCACCCTACAACTAGACCTGACTGAATGGAATGCTCTCTGAGCCAGCATCCTGAAAACTGGGGTGAACTGCTTACTGTCCTCACATTCTGGGGATTGGGAGCTTTATGTCTCTAGGTATCCCCAGAGCCTTAGATGTCTTGGGACCACCTTGGTCTAGTTCACAGGCTGAACACTCAATCTGGGCTAACCCTAGGAAAGGACCTGGCTAGGGACTTTTCTTTTGCCTACTTTTCAGAGGTCTTAGGAGTTATATATGAGCAAACTCATCTAATCGTGACTCCCAGGATCCAAGTTCGCAGTTAAACCCCACGTTAAAATCACATTGAAAAACTAGAGACTATTCTGTGACTTGCCAGAAAATAGCTCCAGGGAGCTGTGGAGCTCATGCCTTGCTATCAAATACATTCTCAGTTTGTAAGGCATTATAAAGAATCTCACAGACCTAAAATGAGGAGAACAGTAGTTGGAAGATTAAAGGCATTTCTAATTAAAAGAAGTTAACTCGTGGTCTAAGGAAATGAAACAATGGGTGATAGCCATTCTGAAGTCACAGAGGTAAACTCCTGCCCAACTTAGGCCTCATGCCCAGTGAGACCACAAGGATTTTTTCACCTGCCACCCAGAACTGCCTTGGATCTACAAAGCATAGAGGCTCACACCTACCATCTCTGAACATGGAGTCAGAAGTCTGGGCAGACTGAGTTTATGTCCTGTGGGAACCTATCCAGGAACTCCTTTAAAATGACAGAACTAAAAGAGTGCACAGACAGGAATTAATTAAATCTCACCAGTTTCTGGTGGGGTGGGGGAACACCACTTGCCTTTCTGTCTCCTGGCAATGGCTTGCCAAATGAAGCCGGGGAATTGTTGGATTCCTCTAGGTTCATGGCTATGTTGCCTAAAAGAATTTAAGAACATGCCAGTTGCGTTAGGCCAGTAAAAAGAATTTGTTGGGAAATGGAGGAAAAGAACAGAGCTTGCTAAGAAATGGGAAAGAAGGATGGAAATATGCACTGAGATTTGGTGTGGGCTTCTCTAGGCAGAGAAAGCCTCTTCTTTTTTAATGTAAGCATTGAGAGCTATAAATTTCCCTCTCAGCTCTGCCTTTGCTGTGTCCCAGAGGTTTTGATGTGTTAGGTCCTCATTTTCATATATCTCAAGATATTTGTGGAATACTCACAATTTCTTCTTTGACCCACTGATTATTTGAGTATATTTTTTGATCTCCATTTATTTATGAATTTTCCCTTTTTCTGTCCATTATTGTTTCCCAGCTTCATTCTGTTAAGATCAGAAAAAGTATTTTGTATAATTTCAATCTTTTTCCAATTTACTGAGACTTGTCTTGTGACCCAACATATGGTCTATCTGGGAGAATGATTCATGAATGCTTGTAAAGAATGTATATCCAGCTGTTTTAGGGTACAATGCTTTATAGATGTCTGATAGACCTAGATTATTTACCATATTATTCATGATCTCTATTTCTTTATTTATACTCTGTCCAGATGTTCTGTCCAATTTTGAGAGTAGTGTATTGAAGTCTCCAACTATTATTGTAGAGACATCTATTTCTCCTTTCATATCCTTGCATATCCAGGATGAAACCCACTTTGTCATGGTGTATAACTCTTTTGATATGTTGTTGAATGTGTTTAGCAAAATTTTTTTGAGGATTTTAGCATCTGGGTTCATTAGAGAAATTGACATGTAATTTTACTTTATTGTGGTACCTTTGTTTGGTTTTGGTATTAGGGTAATGTTGGCATTGTAGAATGAATTAGGCAATATTCCTTCTACTTCTATTTTTTTGGAAGAGCTTAAGCAAAATTGGTGTTAGCTCTTTCCGGAATGATTGGTAGAATTCAGCTTTGAAGCCATATGGTCCTGGGCTTTTCTTAGTTGGGAGGTTTTTGATGACCGCATCTATCTCTTTACTTGTAATTGGACTGTTGAATTCATCAATTTCTTCTTTCATCGATGTAGGTTGTTTGTGAGCTTATAGAAACTTGTCCTTTTGCTCTAAATTTTCATTCTAGTTGGCATATAATTTTTCAAAGTACCGTCTTATGATACTCTTTATTTTTGTGCGGTCAGTAGTGATATCCCCTTGCTCATTCCTTATTTTGTGTATTTGCATCTGTTCTCTCTTTGTCTTTGTTAGTCTGGCTAAGGGTTTGTCAATTTTATTGATCTTCTCGAAGAACCAGCTTTTGGTTTTGTTTATTTTTTTCTAGTGCTTTCTTATTCTCTATTCCATTTAGTTCTGCTCTAATCTTTGTTATTTCCTGCTTTCTACTTCCTTTAGGTTTAGTTTGTTGTTGTTTTTCCAGTTCCTCCAAGTGTCTTCAATTTTAATTCTTTCTTCTTTTTTAATACATGTATTTATGGCTATGAACTTTCCTCTCAGGACAGCTTTCACTGCATCCCATAGGTTTTGATATGTTGTATTGTCATTTTCATTAGTTTCAAGGTAGTTACTGATTTCTTTTGAGCTTTCCTCCTTGACCCACTGTTTGTCGAAGAGTGTGTTGTTTAACTTCCACATTTTTGTGCCTAATCTGATTCTCTGGCCATTAGTGATTTCCAATTTCATTTCATTGTGGTCAGAGAAATTACTTTGTGTAATCTCAATCTTTCTGAATTCATTCAGAGTTGTTCTGTGGCCTAGCATGTGGTCTATCTTGGAGTATGATCCATGTACACTCGAGAAGAATTTAAATCCTGCTGTATTTGGGTGTAGTGTTCTGTATATGTCTTTTAAGTCCAGGTCCTCCAATGTATTGTTCAGAGTCTTTGTTTCTTTATTGATTCTCTGTCTAGATGTTCTGTCTAATGATGATAATGGTGTATTAAAGTCCCCCACTATAATTGTAAAGGGATTTCTCCACTTAATTTTTCCAGAGTTTGCCTCATGTATTTTGAGGCACTCCGATTAGGTGCATAAATGTTTATGATTGTTCTCTCTCCTTGAAAGATTACACCTTTTACTAATATATAGTGTCCATCTTTGTCCCTTACAATAGTTTTGCATTTAAAGTCTATTTTGTCTGATGTTAGAATAGCTACTCCTGCCCTTTTTTTGGCTATTGTTAGCTTGTAAAATTGTTTTCCAGCCATGCACTTTCAGCCTCCTTGAATCCCTGGGTCAAAGGTGGGTTTCCTGTATACAGCATACAGATGGATCATATTTCCTAATCCTTTCTGCCAGTCTGTATCTTTTGAGTGGTGAATTTAATCCATTAACAGTCAGTGTTATTACTTGCAATGAATTTCTTACTTCAGCCATTTTTTCTTTGGGTTAATGTGTGTCATATGTTGTTTTGTTTCTGTTTTTGTCTTTTTAGCTGTTTTTAAACTTTCCTCCAACTCTCTCTCTCTCCTTTGTTTTTTCCTTTCAATTTGTATAACTTCCTTTAGTATTTCTTGAAGTGCAGGTTTCTTATTGGCATACTCTCTTAATTTCTGTTTATCTGTGAATATTTTGAACTCTCCATCATTTTTGAATGCCAGTTTTGCTGGATAGATTATTCGTGGCTGGATGATTTTTTCTTTTATTACTTTGACTATGTCATACCACTGTCTTCTTGCCTCCATGGTTTCAGATGAGAAATCAGCACTTAATCTTATTGTGCTTCCCTTGTATGTGATAGTTCTCTGTTCTCTTGCTGCCTTGAGTATTTTCTCTTTGTCTTGAATATTGGACATTTTGTCAAGTATATATCTTGGAGTTGGCCTTTTGGGATTTATACTGTTTTGGGTGCGCTATGCTTCTTGGATCTTCACATCCATCTCTCTCAATAGGGTTGGGAAGTTTTCAACCATTATTTCCTTCAACACTCCTTCTGTTCCCTTTCCCTTCTCTTCTCCTCTGGGATGCCCATAATGTGTATGTTTGTGCATTTTGTGTTGTCGGTTAAATCCCTGTGTCCCTGCTGTATTTTTTCTATCTTTTTGTCTATCTGTTCTACTATCTGTTTGATTTCACATATATTGTCTTCCACATCACTTATTCTTTCTTCTGCCTGTTCAAATCTGCTCTTATGTGAATCCAGCATCTTTTTGATTTCTTGGTTTCTGCCATTTGATGACCATCATATCCATTATTAGTATGTGTCTCAGAGTTGCTCTATTCAGATTTATTATGATGGGAGTATGCCGTGTTTCTTTGACATGGATATCTATGTCCTTCAATACAGTTGGGAAATTTTCTACCATTATTTCTTCAAATATTCCTTCAGCCCTTTTTCCCTTCTCTTCTCCTTCTGGACCACCCATGACACATATGTTTGCACATTTCTTGCTGTCATTTACTTCCCTCAGTCTCTGTTTGACTTTTTTCTCTTCTTTTCCTCATCTGTTTTTTTGTTTGTTCACTTTTGGAGGCCATGTCTTCAAGCTTACCAATCCTTTCTTTTGCTTCCTCAAATATGGTGTTATATGCCTCCTGTGTATTTTTAATTTCATTTATTGCACCTTTCATTCCCATAAGGTCTGCTATTTTTCTATGTATGCTTTCAAATATTTTGTGCTCATCCAATTATTTATTTATTTATTTATAGTTTAAAGATGCTTAGATTGCATAAATGTTACACAAAAATTACAAGGTTTCCCATGTTCCACACCTCCCACACCTCCCATAACATCCCACATAAACATCTTTCATTAGTGTGGCACATCAACTTCAATGGATATACACATCCTGGGGCTTTGCCATTAAGCATAGACCATAGTTCACGTTGTAGACCACACTCTTTCCCACACAATCAATGTCTTCTTAATATCCTTAATCTCTTTAGCCATCTCATTGAATTTATTAAGGGTATTTGTTTGAACATCTATGATTGTGTACTTTTCAGACTTCTCTTTTTCCTTTAACTGGACTATATCTTCCTGTCTCTTGTTATGGCTTGTAATTTTTTGTTGTTGTTTTCACATCTGGCTTGCTAGATGTATTTATTCTGGGTTCAGTTTCTCCATTTATTTTAAGGCTTTCTTGTCTTTTCTCCCTTGCTGGTTGTGTAGTAGAGCCAAGGATATAGTTGGTGCTGTAAGCTATGGAGTCTGAAGCAGCCCATGTTTCCCCAAGAATTGATGAAGCTTCTCCCACCTTTCTCCTCTGTCAGCGGTAGGGACAGAGCTGCAGCCATGTATAATAATTCAAGTTAGGCAGGACAAGACTGTCTGTAGTTGCCGAGAAAGACTGATAAAGCTTCACAACCCTTCCTTCCCTACCTTGGGTGGGGATGGAGCTACAGTAGTGGGCAGCAATCTATGCTGTGTGGGTCCAAAATTACCACAGTTACTCAGGTAACCTGATGTAGCACCAGACCCCCTCCCTGCTGGGGAGGAATTGACCCTCTGGAGTGTCCAAATATCTAATATGTGTGGGCTAGATACACTTGCATTTGCCCTGAGAAGCTGAAGGAGTACTGTCCTTTCTGCCCTTTAGGGGTGAAATGGAACCACGACACCTCCAGAGAGGCTGTGGAGACACCAGTCCCCTCCTATCCTATTGGGGGTGGGGATGGATCCATAGGCATCCAATAGTCTAGTCCCTGCAGGCCAAAAGTCTGCCATTGCCCAGAAAGGCTGTGGAAACACCAGCTCCCTTCATTCCTATTGGGGCATGAGGGTGGATCCACAATTACCCACCACTCCAGGATGTGTGGGCTAAAGCAGCTGCAGTTACCCAGAGAGACTGGGCAAACACAGTCCATCTCTGTCCTGTTGAAATAGGGGTGGAGACACAGTGACCAACAGTCACGTTTTTGCAGGCAGATAATGCCTGCAGTTGCCCTGAGAGGCTGAGGGAACACCAGCCCCCTCTTATCCAATGGGGGACAAAAGTGGAGATGGACTTGAAAGCATTCAACAAACCAGTTCGTGTGGGCTGAAAATTCCTCCCGTTGCCCGGAGGGGCTGAGGATACCCGTGCCTCTCCTCTGCTATTGGGGTGCTGGCATGCAGCCCCAGGTGACTTACTATTCAATCTGTGCTGGCAGAGAGCACTTGCAGTTGCCTGGAGAGCCTGGTGCAGGTCCCACCTGCTTCCTCTCTGCTGGAGGTAAGGCTGGAGCCTAAGCTAGGGCTGTAGTCCGATATTGGTGGAAAGAAGCCAGTCCCTAACTTCACTGGATTTTCAGTCAGCCAGGCTTCTCTTCATGCCAGGGATGAAGTCAAAATGGCAGCTAATGGACTCTTTCCAACTTGGATAGGCTCTAACCCTAGCTGTTTCTAGGATTATACTTTAGCCAGCCAAGTCCACTAATCAGTAGCTGAGGTTGGTGGACAACTGTCTCTTCCTCCACCATTTATGGGTAATGGAGCTTCTAACTCCAGCCACAGAATAGCTTCTGATGTGGCTTGTGCTGCTAGAGCAGGATGGGCACTGACCTCTGCAGAGTGGCTTGCAGTTTTCCAGAGAGGTTGTGCAGGTCCCCCCAGCTTCCTCCCTGCCAGAGATGGGGCTGGGCTTTAGGCTAGAGCTGCAATCTGATCTGGGTAGAAAGAAGCCTGTCCTTACCAGCACTGTGATTTTCAATCAGCCCCGTTTCCCCTGAAGCCTGGGGCAGAGTCAAAATGGCGGCTACCGACCTCCTTCTGACCTGGACATCCTCAAAGTTTAGTTGTTCCTAGGAGTACATTTTAGCCCACTGAACTCACCAATCAGTAGCTGAAAATGGTGCCACACCATGTCTTCCTACCCTGCTTTTTTGAGAAATGGAGCTTCCAACTCCAGCCACAGAATAGCTCCCGAGGTGGTTTTCACCACAGCCACCGACCTCCGTGGCATGGAGGACTCTACTCATAAATCCTCTCTGCAGATGGGCAGTCTCCTCCTTCCATACTTTCAAGAAATATTGCAAGATACTCTTCTGGTCACCTGGGGAACCCAAACAGGTGCTCTAGATGCTCTGGGTGATTACCAACTGCCCTACATCATGAGCAGACTCCAGTAGCTACTCACTCTGCTACCATCTTGGCTCCTCCCTCCAATTCCCTATATTTTTAATGTAACATTTATGTAACCTAATGCTTCTTTCAAATGTATATTTATATATATATAAAATAGATATAGGACTAATATGAAAAAGTCATCTTCATTTTGAAATTGCCCAGAACCAGTTAGTACCCTCTTCGTTTATCTCTATCTTTTGTAATTTTTCCTAAGTTTTCTTCTTGTGTTTGTTTTCCAAGGGGCCAAAGGAAAGTTATATAACCTGAGCATGTGCAGAAATATAGAACGTCATCCTTAGATGACTTCTGAGACATTAACAAAATGTCATGCCCCTCAGAACCAAATTTGCATGAATCGGGAGGTATCCAATGTGAGAGATCTTTCATCAAGGGAAATTCAGTCTGGAACCTGTCTCACCAAACATGGACAAATCTGTGTCTAACCAATTAAACCAAAACAAGCTAATCTTCCCCATAGCAACACCCACTTCCTATCCCAATAAAATCTCCCTTAACCCTCATGTCAGGGAGATGGATTTGAGCCTTGAGCCTTACCTCCTAACCGCTATTTGGTTGAACTTGCAATAAAGCTTTTTCTTTTCTCAATAGCTTGAATCTTAGAATTGAGTCCTGTTTGCATTGGGCTGCAAGCCTTTGTTCAAAGATGATTTTTGTATATGAACTGTGAACAGAAAATAAATATTTACAAAATACACTTTATAAAAGAAAACAAACGTGCTTTAAGGTACTCAGAAGAGAATATCACAGTATATATACAAAATTATAAACTTTCTTTAAAAGACATGATGGTGACTTAAGGAAATAGGAGATTGCTGTACCTTCTTCTTTATAGGGAGATATATTGACTAAAAGTCATTTTTTTCATAAATTGGTTTATTGATTAAAGGCAATTGCAGTTACTATCTGAGAAGTATTTCTTGTGGAACTCATTGAGCTTATTCTAAATACATGTGGAATATCAAAGGGCATTAAAGCCATGAGAAAACAGAAAGATAAAAAGAAGGGAAGGATATTGGTTCTCATGAATATCATCACTTATATGAGTAAAGCAATGTGCTATTAGCACAGAAACAGAAAAATTATTCCAGTACAACAAAAATAGCTCAGGAACATTCTCATTCATGATCATGACATATGACAGAGAGGAAACTGCAGACTAGTAGTCAAATAATGACTAATAATTATCAATTATTCATACTGGAAAAACTCATCTTCCTTATAGGAAAGAAAAAAAAGAAATTTATTATCATATCACAGCATATAAAAATTCATTTCCCAATAGATTATGTATTTAAAGTTAAAAGTCAAAACTATCCCTATGAAAAAAATTATAACTGAGTACATTTATCTTGTCATCACTGTGAAGGAATCCTTAAATAAAACAAAAGATAACTGTAAAAATTAGGAATTTTAATGTTTCAAATTAAGAAGTTTGTTTGTTAAAACTCCATCATAGAATGAAGAGAAAAAAAAATCCCTAAACTAGAAGGTTTTAACTTAGTGTTCAAAATATGTAAAAACTCCCAATGAGATAAAAGATAAAAAAAATTTTTTTGAAAAATGGCCAAAGATGAAAACAGGCCTTTTTCAGGAGAGAATTTCCAAAACACTTGTAAATATCTGAAAATATGTTTAGTGATCATGGAAATAAATATTAAAATCACAATGTAATAAGATTTAACCCTCATTTGTCTGGCAAAATTTAAAAATTTAAAAGACCATATGGTGGCAAGACTATGGAAATTCTCAAGTTTTGCTTGTGAGAGTATTAACATGACCATTGTAGAGGCATTAAATATTACATTTAATGTATGCATTTCCTATGACTCAGAAATTCAAATACTATTTATATACATCTAGAGATACACTTATAGTTTTCCATTGAGACAATTTCAAAAATATTCACAGTAGTCTAGTTCATATTAGCAAAATAATAACAAAAATAAAGAAAGGAAAAACCATGGGAGACAAATCACATGTGTAATAACAGATGAATGAGTAAATAAATAGTATGTTATTCAAAGAAAGAAACAGTACAGAAGGAAAATGAGTTAAGTAAACATATGCATCGGATACATGAAACTGAAAAATATTTCTGAGGGAAAGAAGTCATTCACAATTGATTCCAGGTCAAAAACAGGTAGAATTGGAAAATATATTCTTTCAGTATATGTATTAATTCAGTCAATGTAAAATTAAATATGAGATTTATTAATGCATAATGCATAATAAAAAGGAAATATTTACTTTTGAATGAGAAGGAGGGTATACATTGGGGAATTGTCTTTCAAGACACTTTGAAGGTACTGGTGGTATTTTATTTCTTAACCGTTTTTTGGTATAAAGGAGTTCATTTTAGTTTGAGTGTATCTCTCTCTATATATAAATATAGATAGATAGTTATAGAAAAAGAAAGAGAAATATATATATATGCGCACTCAAACACACATACATTACTATTTTAAAATATATATTTACAATTGAAATTATAAAACACAAGTATATTTTGAAAAACAGATATTGTGCTGATAAAAATTAGTGAATTATATAATTAACTGCAAAATTGACCCAGAAATCAATGTAAAATATTAAAGGAATAATTTGTGTTGATTCAAAGCCATTGGGAAGAAACAGCATATAAATAAATATAAGAAGAATTCTAGAAGTTGAGAAACATTAATCAAATGAGAAATTTGAGAAAATAAACTTGAATTTAAGAAGGTGGAGAAGCATCAAATGCTTCAGAAAATCAACTTGAATTTAAGAAAGACAAAATGATTCAGATATATATTGATCATCCACTGATATCCACAGATTATCAATCACAATAGCTAGAAATAAAACAATACATAAAAAACTCTGTTGAAATGTCTGGATTTTTAGACTTGAAATGCATGGAGACTCTACTGGGGCAGTGCTGAGACCTAACCTTTGCTATTGGCCTAAAAGCAATGAGGCATGATGAGAATATATCAATTCTTAAGAAAATAAGCATTAATTTGCAATGAAACAGCTTCAGGTGAGTTTACTCTGTCACCTCCAAACAAATAGAATCCATTCTCCTTTTTAAAAGAGGAGGACACATTTGTTGTTCATCTAGAGCTTTCAGGGAATTTGGGTGTTCACAATTATCAAATCAATCTGTAATATCACTATTTCAGCACCATGTTTTTCCAGGGTTCACTTGACATAAGAGACTCTAGAGGTTTTGTATTTGGTCTCCTGTATAGTCCTGCCTTCCTTACCTACAATTCTGGGTCTGATTTTCAGCATGATCTAATTTTTGGATTCTGGACAACATAGCTCCAACTGAGCTATGGAGACCAGTGACTTTCAAAGCATTTTTTTAGTTGTTGTAGGCCAAATATGACTACCATATCCTTTATTTTAGGCTTCTGATACCAATGCTATGCAATGTCACAATCCTTATAATTATATATTCCCCTCTTACCATTCTCGCTCCAAAATAATTGCAAATCCCACGGCCCATCAGTTGCCTTCATTGCATTTCAGTGAGCATAGATGAGATACTGTGGTTTAGTGCCCTTCATATAGTATAGAGATGTGAGAGGATTTTAGACCTGTAGAGACAACTCTGACTTATGGAAAATGGAACCAGTGGAAATTCTTCTCTCTTCTCCTGATTGTCTGAGACATAGTGATCTATACAAATGCTCAGAAGACAACCCAGCATGATGGAAGAAACATTTATCCTAACACCAACAGAGGCCACTTGGAAAATGCACACTATTATATATTTTTCTCTCCTCATCCTTGCCTTCTTTACATTTTCTCTCCCTATTGAATTTTAGCTCATAAGCTTTTACTCAATTTCCTTTTCATGGGAATCCTAGGTTAAGATATTTAATATCAGAAAATGACCTAGTAAGCAGATTCATATTATGTAATTTTAAATTTTAGTTAGCAATAAGTAAATCGTTGCTGTAGAAATTGATGGTAATGCCCTGTGACATGTGGTGGCATCACAGTTAACACTGGTTCCAATGAAGTAATCCAGGAACAGGGAAGTCTTGGCAAAGCAACCTATGCTATGCATGGGATCACCATTAAGAGCTGATAATCAATAAGCTGGAAAAGTAGTTGAAATTAAAGTCAAGTAAACAAAAGACCTTGTTTTGAATCTTCCCAACCCAATTATGAGCTAGAGCATGTTATTTATCTTTCCTTTTCCTTCATTTATAAATGTAGGATACTTATAACTGCATTGTCCATGTTATAAGGACAAGCAGATTGTGAAAATAAGTAAAATCCTATTCAAATATCAGGATAAATTGTATAGAATAAGCATTATAGAGTTTTCTCTCAAAATATAAATGTTTATGTTCTTCCATTTATTAAAAAATATTTGTTTTAGAGAAAGGAATAACTAGTATATATGTTTTGGGGGGTGTCATTCAGACTATGATTCCTAATAAAACCAATCTTCTCTCTTTTCTTTCATATGTTTACACTCATTATCTAGTCATGACCATAACATAGGCATCATTTTCAGACAATTCAATTCTTCCACATTTCTTTGCTCATACTGTTTCTACAAAGTAGGAGATTCCTAAATCGTGCTTTGCATAATTAACTACAACTGAAGTTGTAACTGTGCAATTGAAGTTTTACCTTAATTATGAAGTATTTTCTAGTTATTTTAATCATCTCTTTACCTATTTCATTTTTTGCCTGAACCACAAAAGAACATTAATTTAGAGGAAAGCTTACAAATTTTTGTTTAACAAAAGTCATTATTTTTCTATTTATGAGGGGATGTACAGTAAATTTGTACCTGCACTGATAGGTAAAAACATGCAGAACTGGTTGTCACTGCAGGGGCTAGAGTAGGAGGTAGGGAAGATTTGAATTAACCCATGAAAAATATTATAAACAACTTATTCTGAAACAAACCAGAATTTAAAATCTGGGTCCAATTTCCTTGCCTTAGACTTCTTTGGCATTTCCTATATTGTCTAAGCTCAGAACTTGCGCTCTTATGGTTCATTAAAATTTTTTTTTACAACATAAAGTACATGCATTTTGATGTCATAAGACTGAATGGAAGTGGGACCCTTGGTTTGTGTTCAAACTTCACAGCGTATAAAGGATTATCATCTTGATATAACTACTCCTTAAAGACTTGAAATGGTTTTCACCATTTTAAACAGTATATTTGACCATTTTTTTCTTTTGGAAAGTCTTTCAGTCCACAGAAAAAGTGAGACAGAGGTTTGGGATTATAATCCCTGAAGTAAACCAACTTAAATGCCACTAGGAAATTAAACAGAAAACATATATGTATATTTTCTCCCTTGAGACCACAATTGATATTCAACTATTGGGTAGGAAAAAATTTCAACATAAACGCCAGTAATGATATTGCAAATATCAGGAGAGACGGCTTCTCTCTGCTGAAAAAACAAAAACAAAAACAAAAGAACAGGAAAGTCCTACAACCAGGAGACCCTCAATGCATGGTGAAATTCATTAATCTTTAGCTGTGAAGTTAAACATTGATTCTGACTGCAAATTAAACAATGAAAACTACATTTAATTGAGAGTTAAATGAAGTTTTCTAATGAATTCATCACCTGATAAGTAAAAATCTAACTAATCTATAAGAAATAAATATTATTTTCAAATAGAATAAAAAATTTCTCATATAAGATAATTGCATTTTTCTCTATAAATATGCTGACTTTATATCTTTGAATGTGTATTTTCTCTTTCTTTTGAGCTTTAGAAAAAGTTTTTTAAACTTTAATTAATTCAACTTTAAAAAATAAAATAACAGACACAAGGCAGCCAAGTAAATTATAGAAGCACTAATTTTAAAAATCCTCCTCAGACATATGTCTTATTTAATCCTAAAAACAACAATAGTTTTTAATAATAACAACCCATTATCTTAAAAATTGCAGTGAATGATTAGTTCTATATCCATCAGAAGATGTCAAAATGAAGCAGATATTTTTATGATGTGGGAAAATTCATGAAGGAAATAATAGCAATTCTCTTCAGTGTCATATATGGTTTTATTAGAGAAAAGTAAATTGATAGATAAATCAAGTGAGTGTGATATATTTTAGGCAAACGATTAAAATATAAATGGAGAGAAAAAGAGGAAAAATTCAGAAAAAATTAAGGAAATGAACAAGAGTAGATATACATTGCTTTTCCCTTCTGCTTTTGCTACTCTACATATGATATGTATGCAGGGTGAATTAAGTACGTGGAATGTTATGGATTTAGAACACCTTAACCTGGAAATCAATGTGAATAATTTAATGGATGAAGAAGAGAATGAGGTGAACAGTAAAAAGAAAGAAAATAAGATTAGTTCTGCAACAGGTGAAAACTTCGAAGTTGTGTGTAAAGAAGTGTCTTGGGTGAGAAAACTTGGGTTCCAGGAGAAACATAAAAAGAAAAATTTTCCTAGAGAAATTTCAAGAAATATTTGGACATTGAAATATATTTTCAGTATCCAGATAGTAAGAAAAGAGTTAAAATACACCTTAAAATATCAATTGTATATCAATCAGTATTTTTTTTTTTTTTTTTTTTTACCGGGAGGTCCCAGGGATCAAACCCAGGTCCCTCCATATGGCGGACGGACGCCCAACCATTTGAGCCACATCTGCCCCCCTCAATCAGTCTTTATCCAAATTGTAAAGACTATTTGATTCTTTCATTTGCAAAACAGGGCCAAGAAGATTGTTGGGTCTTTGTAAGTATTATATAAGTGATTATGTGGAAAATGATGAGAATTGCATTTAGGAGTTGGTAAGCACTAAATAAATATTCACTATTATTAGTTTTATTTCCCTTTTCAGTCTCAAATAATTACAATCAACTTGACATTAATTGTAATAGCTTTCATTTTTATGCTAATCTTCAAAGTACTTTTATTTACTATTTTGGCTACTATATATCAGATATGTAATGTATAAATAGCAATGTGAGGAAAGGCAATTAGAAAAGAAGAGATTGATGCCTACTGCACACTATAAATATGCTTATTAAGTTAACATACACAGCTGTGGGACATGGACAGTAGAAATGCACAAATTAAAAGAAAAGAAATGGATGTTAGGTAAATTTATTATCTTGCCCCAGATTATATGACCATGACTCTTTTCTGGTCTCTTGTCTGAATCCAAAGACTATACACTGACAATTTGACCAAATTATGAATGACAAGAAGAATACAAGGTGCTGTTATTGACTGTCTGAAAAACTGTCTCGGAGAAATTAAATAAGAATTAATTTTTTGACTGTTCAAAGTGTCAGTGAGGAGATATTTGGAAGTATTTTAGTGATTGTTAAAGGAGACATAGATTTCCATACGTTTAAAGAGTTAAGGAAAGCTTGCTAGAGATGGAGCAGCAAGTGTCTTTTGAGCATGGGTGAAATAAAAGGAACCGACAATTTAGAGGCTTTTTTTCTGCCATGATATGTGGAATGATTTGCAAAGGCCCAAAGAATAATTAAAATAGACACAGAATACCTTTGTCGAACTCACGGTGACCAGTGTGAGTGCTGTTATTATGAGACTTGATTATTCAGAATGAGAAAGGACATCGTGTAGGTGAGGGTCTGAAGTGAAATTCCTCAAAAGGTGTCCTGTCCTAAATTATTTATTGGGTGCAAATAGAAAGGGAACAACTAGTATGTTACCCCATATAGTCTTCAAACGTACTGAAAAATAAAGGAGTCAATTATTAACAAAACTTTTTTTTTAAAGAATGTAGTAAAGTACTGAATTCCAAGACTTAAGAAATAATAAATAGCAGAGTCTGTTTCCAATTTAAAATACGAGTTTTACATATTCTAATCTAATACTTTGTAAGAAAGATGATTCAGATTGAACTATAAGTGTTCCTGTTTGGAATAACCTAGTGGGGTTAATGCTTCCTACATAAGTATGTTGGCTGTACCTTCCAGGATTTTCTTAGGCTTTGTGCAGAATTAGGGGAGAAATAATGATTGAGCTCATTAAGAAATGTAACTTATAGTTTAATATTGGTTTTCCATAGATTTACTGTATAAATCTTTATAACAAGTAGTGCATAGTTATGTAATATTCCCCTAGTTCATGCTAAATTTGAGCAGGTGAAATAATGGAATTTTTTTTTTCTGAAATGTCTTTTGCTTTTGTAATGTATCCACCATGATTGGCAAGATTTTCCACTAAAAAGCCTAAAAGTCTGTTTCTGCTGCTTAGCATGGTGTGTGTTATATAGTAGAAACTAAAAATATTTGTTGAATAAATAATTTTGTCTTTATTTTGCAATCAATATTTTGAAGCTCTTATTTCTTGCACTTGATTTCAGCTTTTGAAAAGCCCTGTGTATTATACAGAAGGCAATTGTATTATATTTTAGTGGCCAGATTAAGAATAGGAGGGATAAGGGTTGCCACCTGAGAGCCTCCTTGTTGCTCAAATGTGGCCTCTCTCTAAGCCAAACTCAGCATATGATTGCATTACCTTCCCCCCAACGTGGGACATGACTCCTGGGAATGAGCCTCCCTGGCAACGAGGGATTAATACCAAGTGCCAACTGGCAACACAACTGGAAAAAGACCTTGAATAAAAGGGGGAAAATGTAAATACAAATGAGTTCAAGTGGCTAAAAGACTTCAAAGAGAGTCGGGAGGTCATCCCAGAGGTAACTCTTAATGCACACCTCAGTAGGAGCTCATAGAACATCAAAGTGCATATCACCCCACACAGAGGGGCTCCAGAGAGCTCTGGAGACACCTAGGTCCTATATAAGAGGGGATAGCTCCAGAGACTGATGCCTTATCAGTGGACTCTATTTTGGAATCTGTGCTCCTGAGAGTGACAGAATTGGACTCAAATAAGTCCTCCCTGCACATGGTTCATCAGTCTCTTCTATTCAAACCCTTATGTGATGCTGGAGTTTTTAGGTATACTTCCAGAGACTGGAGCCTCCCGCCTACCCATGTGCCAGGTGTGCGTGGAATCTCGGTGGAGCTGCAAGTCCTACCCTACAGCTCAATGGACTCATCCAAGTCACCTGGCGAGGAGACAACGAAGGGCAACAGCAATCCCAGGGAATGAAGAGGGCCTGCATCTGCAGGCAGAAACATCCCACCTACCATATCCATGGGATATAAGCCCTCTCTCACTTGGAGGTGGAGTGGACATCACCATCCCAATCCCCTCAGGATTGGGGGAAGAACTATGGACTAGAGTGGACTTGATGGTATTCTGTTGTTCACATATGGTGATTCTAGCAATGGAAGAAATTATAGCAATGAGGTGGATCCAGTGGCCACTGGACACTTTTGGGGCAGGGAGGGGACGAGCAGTTGAAATACAGGGGCTTCTTTGGGATTTGGAGGTTGTCCTGAGTACCGTTGTGGCAACGGATGTAGGCCATTTTAAATCAGCACACACCACTCAGAACTGTGTGGGAGACAGTGTGGTCTACGGTGTGAACTGTAGTCTATGGTTGGTGGCAAGGCCCCAGGATGTGTAAGTCCATTGAGGGTGGTGGGCCACACTTGTGGGAGATGTTTGTGTGGGATGTGGTGGGAGGTGTGGGAGGTGGGCAACATGGGAATCCCAGTGGGTTCCGTGTAATATTTTGGGTAATCTAAGCACCTCTTAAAATATATTTATATATATATATAAATAACATTTTTGTAAGCAAATGCACATATATGCATATATATTTATATATCATTTTGCAAATGTTGGTATGTATTG
>JAKSZT010020697.1:3474191-3527237 GCA_026826555.1 Tolypeutes matacus
AAAAAAAAAAAAAAAAAAAAAAAAGAATAGAAGGGATTATGAATTGAAGAAACCTGGCTGTAGACATACCTGGTGAATTTGTTAGTGTAAAACTATTGTTTATAGCCCTTGTTACCAAGCTCTCTGTATAATTCAGCTAAACATGAAATTTAGGATCTTGGGAATGTGTTCTTTTTTTTTTTTTTTTTTTACTGGGAGGCCCTGGGGATCGAACCCGGGTCCCTCCATATGGGATATGGATGCCCAACCATTTGAGCCACATCCGTCCCCCAGGGAATCTATTCTTAAGAAAAAAAAGATATTGGAAAAAAATGCAGGTTTGGTAATGTATTCTAATTTCCTTAGTTAATGGAATTTTCTAAGTGCAATTTATGACATTCTTCCAATAAGAATCAGGTTCTTCAGGAGTATATGAACACAGTATTAAAATGAACCTAAACATTTAGAAAGGAGTAAAGGTTTACTAAAAACTATGAACACTTATTGGCAAATTAATTAGAATTGAATGCATCCATGATATAAACTGAGATTATTTCTATAAAATAACTTCTATGGTTTATCTGATCTATAGATTATAGGTGGGTGAATAATACAAGTCATATTCTGAAAAGTAATTTTGGGATTATTAATGACATAATTGTTTCTAAAAAAAAATAATTCGGTCACCCTTAATAATAATAGGAAAAATAAGGAAATCATAAATTTTTCATCAATCCATGTAATCTTTTGTTTATTAAAAAAATAAATAATTGAAGTCCAATGTATGCCACGAGCCAGTCACAACTGTGCATTGTTCTACACTCACCTTACAGAGATCCTTTGATTTTCAATTTTATCTCTACAGTTATTATTTTTATTATTTAATCTTTTTATATAATTCAAAAGAAATATCACAGTTTTCACTTTTATTTTTCCATAATATTGTTAAATATATAATGTTTCAACCCAGAATTAAGGCCTTGGATGAGGCTAATGAGATACTCATATCGAGTGCAGACAACTTAATAATCAAGATAAATAATATTTGGTGAATATTTAAAAATATTGCAAAATCACACAATAAGCAAACTATCAAGATTTTAAATAAAGACAGGACCTATCCTGTACTCATGTACAACTCCCTACACTCATTTCACCCTAGAGCTGGCTATCAGGAAGGCAAATTACACCAGGACAAGAAATGCATCTTAACTAAGCTTGCCTTTGCATCCCATCCACAAAATGGATGCACATTTTGTTTCTTTCCCCAAGAAAGTACAACTATTAAAATCTTTCCCTTTCCAAAATATCTTATATATATGGTCAGTCTTTTCATATAAGGTTTAGCATTAATTACTTTAATATACAGTATAGGATGGATGATTAAATAAAATAATTTATTTCTACAATACTCACTCTGATTCACACCATGCTTATTAATATTTCTGATGTTAACATGTTATTATTTTTCAGGTAAATCTTTTGAGTATTTAACTGCATTGGACCATGGAAGCCACCAATAACATCACTGAATTTATTATAGTTATTGGGACTTCCCCAGAAAAAGAAAATTAAATATTTGTGTTTTCTATTATTCTTCTTTTGTTATATAGCTATTTGGATGGGATGGTTGCTAATAACGATTTCTATCACATGCAGTCTGTTTATTGACCAGCCTATGTATTTCTTCCTTAATTAACTTGTTCTCTCAGATGTATATTTTATCTCAAAGGTGACACCCAAGCTAATTGCAGACTTGGTGACAGAAAGAAACACAATTTCTTATACTAGCTGCATGGCAAAAGTCTTTACCATGCACTTGTTTGGCAGCAGTGAGGTCTTCATCCTTACAGTAATGGCTTATGACTGCTATGTGACCATCTGCAAGTCCCTGTACTATGCTGTCATCATGAGAAGGGAGAGATGTGATGCCCTGGTCATTGCTTGCTGCGATGGAGCACTTCTGCATTCCTCTCCATCAATTTACCCTTCATGGCCCCAGTTGGATAGATCACTACTACTGTGATATGTATCTTTTGCTGAAACTGGCTTGCGTTGACACAGACAGAGTGGGAATCCTAGTCATTGCCAATTTGAGCATGATGGGTTTGGTGATATTTGTTGTCTTGATGATATCTTACTTTTTGACATTATACACCATCAGGGTTTACCCTGCAGAAAGCATAGCAAAGCTCTTTCTACTTTTCTACTTGAAGTTTCACATAACAGTGGTTCCGTTCTTTGTGCCTGTTCTTTTTATTTACATTAGACCAACCACAACTTTTCCAGAAGATAAAGTGTTTGCTCTATTCTACACCTTCATTGTCCCCATGTTTAACCCTCTTATGTACATGCTGAGACTTGGAAATGAAGAATGCCTTTAGGGAAGTGTGGTGCCAGAAAACATTTTTGACTGGAAAGCAATTGATCTGAAAAGCATTCTGCTACTCATTACACACTCTGTTTAAGTGATGTTTGCTTTTTCTCAAGTTTATTAAAGCATAAACTCTGCTATATAAGAAAAAATAAATATAGCCACTAGCATCAGTATATTAATATTATAACTTACCTTGAGCTAATTTTTCTCTGTTTATCTGTGTTTCTTACATTGTTCCCTGACATTTTTGGTCATTTTTTCCTTGTTAATGTCTTGTTTCACTCTTCCTTTATATTTTTTCTTTGGATTTTATTCACAGGTCACTAACTGGAGCCCATCTTTCTATACTTTGCTTTCGTGAATGAATCTTCAAACATACATAAGTTACACGAATACCCATCATCCCAGGTTTAAAAGCCCATAATACCTATGATTGTTCCTGTATTTCTCATCAAAATAAAAAAAAAAAAGGGACATCAGAAATTCAGAAATATATTTAGGAACTTATCCCATGCTTTTGAGTTTACATTGCAACAAAATAAAGACCAAAATTTATTTACGTAGGTTTTAAATAATAAAGATAAAATTTAAAAAGAAATAGATGGAAAAATTGGGAAAACATTCCTAAAGTTATTTTAATGAGCTCATTTTAAAATGTCAAAAAATTTCAATAATTATAGTAATATGTGCTCTCTCTCTCTATATATATATATATATGCTATACTGCAAGTCCTTCTGGCTTAGCAATGAAAAGTTATTATTGTAAAAAGCAAGTCAGCCATATAATTTATTATCCAACCTGAAGAGCATTGACCATAAAAGGAGGTGTTACTAATAATTATGCTTTAACTATAGACATGAAATGGTATAGTGTCAGGTGACCAGTATGCCTGGCTCCATTTAAATGTCTGGGAAGTCTGGAAACCCCATTGAAAAGTTCAGTGCCAGCTGAGGAGTCTCCATTTAAGACAACTACTTAGTGCCAATGCGACTGTAATCACAAAAACAAATACTTATACTGACACAACCTGATCTAAAGTATGCTTAAATTAATTATTTCTACTACCATCAAAATGAAAACTACAGATGTTCAATGTACAAATATCTTTTAGAATGTCCATGTGTCATCATAGTTTGTTAATTTTTATTGGAAAATATTTTTCAAACCTGTGGAATTCCTAAGACACATGGACATTCTAAAATAAATAACATTTTTGTAAGCAAATACACATATATGCATATATATTTATATATCATTTTGCAAATGTTTGTATGTATTGTGGGAATTTTGATTTTTACCCATAATAAATATATATATATATAATAAAGTTTTACTTCAGTTAACACAAACATTTGTGAGAAATTTAGATTTTTTACTAAGAAAAAAATCTCCATAAATGTTAGTTTTGAAATAATAATCTAATAATCTTTTTTAAAATTTATTGAAGTATATCACTCATACATGAACGTACATAAAAAATAAGTGTATAGCAATAGTTGTGAACTTACAAAACAAACATACATAACATCGTACAGAGCTCTCATACCTCCCCCTACCACCAATACCTTGCATTGTTGTTAAATATTTTTATCTAATGATTAAGAGCATCCTCAAATATACTACTAACCAAAGTATTTTTCCCAACCCTCCCTATTATGATTAATATTTTTATATCATTTATAAATGAATATACATTAACAATAAGTGTATAGTAAAAGTTGTGAACTTAGAAAGCAAACATTCATTACATCATACAGGGGTCCCATACATCAACCATCCACCAACAATTTGCATTGTTGTGAAATATTTGTTACAAATTATGAAAGAATATTGTCAAAATCTTACTACTAATTATAGTCCTTATCTTACATTTGGTGTATTTCCCCCCAAACCTCCCTACTATTATTTTTTAATATATTTTTATGACAGAAGTTGTAAACTTACAAAAAAATCAGACACGTGCAGAATTCCCAAACAACACCCCTCAATCAACACAGCCTAGTGTGGTGGAACACTTGATACAGATTATGAGATAATATCATTTGAATAATGGCAGGTCCATAGCATATATTTGGCACACATTTTCCATACTCCCCCATTATCAACATAATACGTCTTTGGCATAGAAGCAAGAAGATTACATTATTACTGTTAACCACTGTCCATAGTTCACTCCAGTTGTATTTTTCCCATGCTTCTCCACATTCCCAGCCCCGCAATAGTGATGTACATCTGCTCTAGCTCACAAAGAAACTCTTGCATCAACCACAATTCTCATCCACCTCTGGGTTTACTGTGCTATTCAGTCCCTAGATTATTCTAGGTTTCTGTCAACTAGGGATTTACATCCCTAGACTACCATTTTCAGCGACATCCACATTTATAAACCAATTGTTATTCACTATAATGTGTTACCATCAAATCTGCACATTTCCACACTTTTAAAGTAAACCTAATTAAAACTTTTACATACATGAAATATCAGTAGTCCATTTCAGTCCTCCTCTTAAATCCTTTAAGAAATAACCACCTACCACCAGGTCTTGAAGATATTTTTGTATATTTTCATATAGAATATTTATGATTCTGGCTTTATATGTAGGTTTTTAAATTCATTTTGAGTTAATTTCTGTATAAGGTGTGAGATAGGGGTCATCTTTCCTTCTTTCGGTATGGATATCCAGTTTCCTCAGCACCATTTGTTGAATGGACTGTTCTGCCTGAGCTGGGTAGGTTTGACAGGCTAGTCGAAAATCACTTGACCATAGATGTGAGGGTCTGGTTCTCAACTATCAGTTTGGTTCCATTGGCCTATGTGTCTGTCTTTATGCAAGTACCATGATGTTTTTACCACTGTAGTAGGTAATACTTAAAGTCTGGAAATGAGAGTCCTCCAACTTTGCTTTTCCTTCTTAAGATGCTTCTGACTATTCAGGACCCCTTACCCTTCCAAATAAACTTGATAATTATGTTTTCCATTTATTTTTAAAAATGCTGGTGTAATTTTTATCAGGATTTCATTGAATCTGTTTATCAATTTGAGTAAAATTGACATCTTAATGATATTTAATCTTCCAATCCACGAATATGGAATGTTCTTCCAAATATTTAGGTCTTTCTTTAAATATCTTTTAACAATGAGTTGTAGTTTTCTGAATACAAGTGTTTTAAATTGTTGGTTAAGTTTATTCCTGAATATTTGGGTTTTATCTGTCATATTTCATTTTCACCACTCTTTTGACATTTTTAGTTACTTTTATTGATATAATCTTCATTTCTTGACTCTCTTCCAGGTCTCTATCTTCTGCCTTTTCTTCTCGGGCTGTAGCACACCCTTTAGTATTTCCTTCAAAGCAGGTCTCTTGGTTACAAACTCTCTCAGTTTCTGTTTCTCTGTGAATATTATAAACTTGCCCTCATTTTTGAAAGACAATCTTGCTGGAGAGAAGATTCTTGACTGGAAGTTTTTCTCTTGAAGTATCTTAAATATATCATACCACTGTCTTCTTACCTCCATGGTTTCTGGTGAGAAATCAGCACTTAATCTGATTGGGTATCTCATATGTTATGCATTGCTTTTCTCTTGCGGCTCTCAGAATTCTTTGTCTATGGTATTTGACATTCTGATTAGTATGTATCTCAGAGTCGGTCTATTCGGTTTTTTTTTGGATGGGAGTAAGTTGTGCCTTTCGTACATGCATATCTATGTATTTCAATAGGGTTGGGAAATTTTCTAGCATTACTTCTTCAAACATTCCTTCTGCCCCTTTCCCTTCTCTTGTTCTTCTAGGACACCCATGACATGAGTATTTGCACATCTCTTGCTTTTGTACAGTTCCCTGAGACATCGTGCATTTTTTTACACTCTTTTCTTCATCTGTTTTTCTGTATGTTCACTTTTAGAAGACATTTTTTTAAAGCCCACCAATCCTTTCTTCTGCCCCCTGAATCTGTTATTACATGATTCCAGTATATTTTTAATTTCATTTATTGCAACTTTCATTCTCATAAGTTCTGACATTTTTCTATGTATGCTTTCAAATTCTTATTTGTGCTCATCCAATGTCTTCTTAGTATCCTTATTTTCTTTAGCCATCTCACTGGATTTATTAAGGAGATATGTTTGAAAATCTTTGTTTACTTGTTGCAACCCCTTTATATCATCTGGAGTCTTACCTTGTTCCTTTAATTGGGCCATATCTTCCTGTTTCTTGGCGTGGATTGTAATTTTTTTGTTGGTATCTTGGTATCTAGCTTACTAGAGTATTTATTCTAGGTGCAGTTTTTCTCTTGAGTTTAAGGCTTCCTAACCTTTCTCCCTTGCCAATTGTGTCTTAGTAGCCAAGGATGTAGTTGGTGCTATAAGCTGTGGAGGCTCAAGCTGCGCTCATTGCCCCAAGGACCGATGAACTTCTCCCAACTTTCTCCTTTGCCAAGGGTAGGAAGAGAGCCACAGCTATGTGGAATAATCCAAGTCATTCAGGCTTTGACTGTAGTTCCCAGAGAGACTGATGAAGCTTCATGCCCTTTCTCTCCTTCCTGGGGTGGGGATGGAGCTGCATGTGTGGACAGGACTCTATACAGTGCAGGTCCAAGGTGACTGCAGTTGCTCTGGTGTACTTCTGATTATTCAGTCAGTGCTAGCCAAATGTATCTGCAGTTACCAGGATAGGCTGATGCAAGGTCCACATCTTCCTCCCTCTAGAAATGGGGCTGAATCCTAGGTTAGATCTGCAGGCCAATCTGGGTGAAAGAAACCAATCTTTACTATCACTGTGATATTCAGTCAGCCAGGATACCCCTCCTGCTGGGGTTGGAGTAAAACTGGTGGCTACCAGACTCTTTCTGACTTGGATAGGTTCAAACTTTACCTGTTCTTAGGGTTATATAGTTTAACCAGCCAAATTTACTAATCATTAGCTGAAATTGGTGGCCAACTCTTCCTCCCCTCTTTTTGCAAATGAAGCTTCCAATTTCTGCCAGAGAATAGCTCCTGGGGTAGTTTGCACTGCCAAAGTTAGATGATCACCAGCCTCCTTGATGTGGCCTGTAGTTTCTCAGAGTGGCTGGCACAGCTCCCCCAGCTTCCAATCTGCCCGAGGTGGGCCTGGGGTTTATACTAGAGCTACAGTCTTATCTACATGGAAAGAAGCTTGTCCCTTTCTGCACTGTGATTTTCAGTCAGCCCTGCTTTGTGTCAGGCACAAAGTTAAGAATGTGGCTACCGACTTCTTTCTGACTTGGACAGGTTCAAGCTTCAGCTGTTCTTAGAATTATACTTTAGCCCACTGAATTTACTAATCAGAAACTGATTAGTTGGTGCCCAACTGTCTCTTCTTCCCCCATGTTTGTGAAGTGGAACTTCCAATCCAACCTTGGAATAGTTCATGTGGCTTCTTGTGCCTCTGGTGGAGGATGGGCACTTTCTAATTATCATTTTTTTAAATGAATGGATACATTTTATTTTTGTTGTTTTTAATATATTTTTATTTTATTTTTTAAAAGTTATTTAGAATACATAAACACTACATAAAAATATTGGTGATTCCCATATGCCCTGCTTCCTACACCTCCCACATTTTCCAACATTAACAGCATCTTTCATTAGTGTGGTACATTCATTACAATTGATGAAAACATTTTAGATCATTGGCACTAAGCATGGATTATAATTTACATTACACTTTACACTTTCTCCTGCACAATTTTGTAGGTTATGGCAAGATATGTAATGGCCCATAACTGTCATTGTAATATCATTCAGAAAAATTCCCAATACCCCAAAATGTCCCCATATTTCACCTGTACTTCCCTCTCCCTGTCCTTAGAACCTTTAGAGGCCACTGCCTCCATATGAACGCTATAGTTTCTTCCATTGCTAGAATCAAAATAAGTCTATAGTAGAATAACAGAAAATCCACATTAGTCAATAATTCATTCCCCAATCCTGAGGATTCTGGGATGGTGTTGCCCATTCCACTTCTAATTGAGAGGGGGCTTTGATCCCATGGGGAAGATGGATGAGACTTTCTTGCTTGCAGTTATAGACTATCTTGGTTCCTTGTGCTGGTCATTGTCCATCATCATCTTTTGTTAGTTGTCCTGTGTGAGTCCAATAAACTGGAGAGTAGTTATTGCAATTCTGTTGAATTTCAGGGCCCAGCTGGCACATGGAAAGCCCAGAGATTAAAGTCTCTTGGACATATATCTACCAACTCCAACACAAAGTATAGTTCAAAAAAAGGGACAGAAGAGGCATGTGCAGTGAAGTCACATCTAAGGCCAACTCTGTCACACTCAGGAGCACAAACTCCAAAGAAGGGCCCACTGGCAAGGCATCAAATTCTGGAGCAATCTGCCATGACTGTAGGCCCTGGGTGTCTCCAGAGCCCTCAGGATCCCCACTATTTGGGGTAGTATCTACCTTGGCCATCTATGAGATCCTGCTGAGACATGCATAAGCGTTACCTCTCTGATGACTTCCCAACTCACTTTGAAGTCTCTTAGCCATATACACTCACTTGTCTTTACCTTCCCTCCCCCTCCCCCCCTTTCATTCAAGGTCTTTTTCCAGTTGTATCACCAGCTTGTTCTTTTTTTTTTTTTCCAACTTTTTTTTTTTTAACTTTATTTTGTACATCACCAGCTTGTTCTTGGTAGTAATTCCTCAGTGCCAGGGCAGCTCATCCCCTGGATTTATGTCTCAAGCTGGAGGGAATATAATGCATTTATATGCTGAGATGGGCTTAGAGAGAGACTATGTATGAAAAACAAGGAGACTCTTAGGAGGCAACTCTTAGGCACTCTCCAACACTAGGCTAAGTTGCAATTTCAAGAGCAAAGGCTCTCAAGCATAGTCAATGCAATCCCATCAATGGAGCCTCCTTCATCACTAGTAATTGCCCCTGCACTTGGGGGATTGTTGCTGTTTCATTAGATGTTCCATTAGAGCTCCCAAGGATGGGAATTCAATAATCTTTCAGTTGTTGTGTGAATCTCCACCCACTGTGGCAATGCTGAGGAGGAAATCAAGAGAAAAAAAATACCATTTACAATAGTAAGTAAAAAAATAAAATACCTAGAAATAAAGTTAACTAAAGATGTAAATGACTTATACACAGAAAACTACACAGTGCTGTTAAAGGAATCAAAAGAGTTAAATAAGTGGAAGTATATTCCCTGTTCAAGGATAGGCAGACAAAACATCATTAAAACGTCTATCTTACCCAAACCAATATACAGATTTAATGCAATCCCAATAAAAATCAACACAGCATTTTTTATTGAATTGGAAAAACTATTAAATTTATCTAAAAAGGCAAGAGACCCCACCCCGCACAGCTAAAGATATATTGAAAAAGAAAAACAAAATTGGAGGAATCATATTACCTGACTTTAAAGCATACTACAAAGCTACAGTGGACAAAACTGCATGGTATTTGCAAAAGGACCAACATACTGACCAATGGAACCAAATTGAGAGCTCTGATATAGATCCTCACATAAATGGTTATCTGGTATTTGACAAGGCCACCAAGCCCACTTAACTGGGAGAGAATGGCCTCCTCAACAAATGGTGCTTGGAAAACTGGATATCTTTATCCAAAAGAATGAGAGAGGAACATCATCTCATCCCTTATACAAAAATCAACTCAAGATGGATCAAAGATCTAAATATAAGAGACAAGACCTTAAAGACCTTGGAAGATAATGTATAGAAACATCTAAAGTACCTTGTAATAGGAAATGGCTTCATGAACTTCATACCCAAAGCGTGAGTAGCTAAAGAAAAAATAAATGAGACCTACTCAAAATTAAAATCTTTTGCACCTCAAAGGAGTTTGTCAAGAAAGTGAAAGGACAACCTCCCCAATGGGAGAAAATATTTGGTAACCATATATCTGATAGAAGCCTAATATCCAACATATATAAAGAAATCTTATATCTTGAAAATAAAAAGACAAACAACCCATTTAAAAAAAATGGGCAAGTGATTTGAACAGACACTTCTCCAAAGAAAAAATACAAATGACTAAAAAGCACATGCAAAGATGCTCTACATCACTACCTATTATGGAAATGCAAATCAAAATTACAATGAGATACCATTTTAGACTCATTAGACTGGTGGCCATTAAAAAGCAGAGGACTTACAAGTGTTGGACAGGATGTGGAGGAATGAGAGCCCTTATCCACTACTGGTGGGAATGTAGAATGATCCAGTCATTGCAGAGGACAGTTTGGTGGTTCTTCAAAAAACTAAATATAGATTTGCCATATGACCCTGCAATCCTCTGCTGGGTATATACCCAGAAGAACTGAAAACAAGGACATGAGCAGATATATGCCAAACCAATGCTCATAGCAGCATTATTCACTATTGCCAAAAGTTGAAATCAACCCAAATGCCCATCAACAGATGAATAGATAAGCAAATGTGGTATATACATAAAATGGAATATTACTCAGTTGTAAGAAGGAATATAGTACTAACATATGGGATAACATGGATGAATCTTGAGGACCTTCTGTTGAGTGAAGCAAGCCAGGCATTGAAGGACAAATTTACATGAACTCTCTTATGTGAATTAAGTGATACCAGCTAACTCAGAGAGCTAGAGTCTAGAAGATAGGTTGCAGGAAATAGGAAGTGAGAAGAAGGTTGTGAGCCGACACCCATATGGGAAAATGCTATAATAAGGTGGAAGTGAGTAGTTGCACAGTGAAAATATATGGCAGTGGTCTAGGGATATTATTGGGTTGAGCACTGCAAGCTTAACAGGGGAGTAGGGTGGGGAGTATTTGTTGGATGGTCCAAGAATCTGGAGGAGGGTTGGGGGAGGGAATAGCTGAACACTGGGGATAGGTGGTTACATGGGCAAAACTACAATATTGAGAAAACTCTATTGGCAATAGAGTTTGCCAAGGAAATGATACTGGTTTAGGTGTTGAATGGAGGGGGGCATTTGGGACAGGGCGCACCTGGGACAGTCTTCTAGATAATGTGTGATTGATCATTTTGTCATAATGTGCTGTATCGGTTGGGGGAGACCCAAATAATGAGCAGGAAGGAGTTAGACTCCCTTGCTTCATAGTCTGGATATGTTCTGAAACAGAGGGGTTGTCTTTCAAGAGCATGGGAACTTCCTAATGGGGGAGGACAGATTAATGTGTCCAACCCTCAGCATTTTTGCAAGTATCTAAGAACCTTGTCCTTCAAGGAGTGAAGCCTGGTGGTCTCCGTGGGTCCCAAGGGGAAGGAAGGGGACAGAGGAATAGATAAGATAGATGAGGGGATATTTGGGGATAATGGAAGCATTCTGCATGATCATGCAATGATGAATACAGGTCACGTTAAATTTCTTCTAATTATCTTCTGATAGAAGACTTGTGTAGAAAAAAAAGTGAAAACTAGAGTTGGATGAGATTTTTATGATAGATAAAATAAAAGAATGAATGTCTGTTTAATTTGTTAAGTAAAACATATGATTGTGTGATTGAATCCAGATTACCTAAAATTCTGTGAGAAAATTGCTCCCAAATATTCCCTGGAAGGGTCTCTAAAGATAGTCAAATATATTTCCTTAATTATGAGACAATTTTCCTTCTAGGTAAACTTCCTTTTGACTGAGACAATCCTTAAAGATTCTTGATCAAGACAAAGTATCTATCACTTTTTAATTATGAATAAATCATTAATTGAATGTATTAATTACTTAATATTTTGGATATGGTTGTTTAAATTTGAATTTGGGCTTAAATATATTTCAAACATTACTGGCAATTTTATTATTTCATTCCTTCCTGCTTTCTTTTCTCCCTTTTTCCCTCTTTGCTGCCCTTCCCCCCTTTCTTCTCTCTCTCTCTCTCTCTCTCCATAACTATGTATATACGTATGTTATGAAAGGCATTTAATGATCAGGTTTCATAGAATCTTTCATAATAATCTGACATGCAGACTATGGGCATGGGCTTTACACAGTGATTTTCTGCTCAGTTTTCATGCTTTCTTGACTTAGGTACAATAATAGGGGTTCACAAATGCACAAAATCTCTCTGGTTATTTGTTTAAAAAAATTAGACTTATAGGGTATGAGGCCATGTAATTAGTATTTTATTAGAATTTGTAGTTATGATTCTTTTTATCTTTTCCAGAGCTGTTTTAATTTTTTATTATTATTATGATATTTGATACCTTCTATACTTTGAGACCAAGTAATGAGGGCCAGCTTATGTCCTCATATTTAGCTTTTTATACATGGTGGATCCCTCTTCCCACAAGATTCCTCAGTTTACTAAAATTCTTGCCCATCCATTGAATATGCAACTTTTTAAAAAGCTTAGTACATTGAAAATATATTCCTCCTAGTTAGTATAAGTTAAAAATGTTCTTAAATTCCCTTAATGATTCATGTTGTTGACTGGTTTCCATGGAAAACCGAACATGATGCCAAGTTGTAGGCTAACACTTTGTTTGGAAATGAAATTCTTGCAAATTTAGTCTGACCATAAAAGGAAGTGAAACAGATATATAAGAACACAAATACAAAGGAAGGTGTGAGAGAGCAAGCAAGAACTTCACATCAAACACAGCTGAGTTATTGTGTCTCAATGAACATGTTTAGAATGGAAGGCAAGAAATATTGCACATTAATACCATCTATGAAGGGGTTAAAATGAAAGAACCCTGGCTGTCTCCCATCTCTTGATTTTCCCTGCTCAATATTCACCCCACAAAGATGAACTTCCATGGGAATTCTGAGTTGCCTTGTTTGATCCCTCATAATCTCGCAGACTGGAAATCCCATACTTCATAGAGTCATGTTTCATTCAAGATTAGAAATAATGAAAGAACTCCTAAGCTCCAGGCACATTTTCTATCAGTCTTTTAGGGAGTCACAAACTTGTGTAATTGAGTTCTCTCTGAAATGCGCATGGGGCACATTTGTGAGCCACTGTCTCTCAGTAGTTCACAAATGTGCCAATTTTCCAGGAACAGGGTAAGAGAGATTCCATTACAAATTATTGAAACATCAGAGCCTGAGAAATTCAGTAATTCCCCAGGTAGCTGGAATGGAAAAAGGATATAGTAAAGCCAGCTAAAAGAAGCAATATGGGGGAAGGGTGTAATCTATAGCCAGAAATGGAATGCATTAGAGGTGGCAAAAGAATAAACTACTCCCAAAAGTTATGAGAAAAAACTTGTGGCAATATAGCAATCTACAGACCAAAGTCAATAACAAAAAAAAAAAAAAAAAAAAAAAAGGAAGTTCTCCAAGAACCATCTCTGTTTCTGTGATCAATCCATGAAAAGCATAGGGTTTCAAGTTTGGAGAATATAGAGTTACAAAAAGCAATTACATTTGCCAAAAAAGTGATACAATTAGAATTTAGGGGTGGGAATTATAACCATTAGTATTGAGGAAAATTAATAAATATGTGATATTATAATCATAGCTTGTGTAAAAATATACCTTTTAAGTAATAAAATCTCAACTTCATCCCTATGAGAAGACATAGCTAACAGATCCCCATCACCAAATACGCTATATATTTTTGGACAAACATTATTCTTAGACTATTTTAAATATGAATTTGAAGGTAAGTGTAAAATTTTTTACTTTGAGAAAAAAATCTCTCATTTTCATTGGTTTATTTTTTTCTTTATTGTAGTGAAATCACTGTGTTTTACTCACTAACCATATATATTTATATTTAATTTCAAATCAGAATAATATTAGTCTAGCACCCATGACATCCCAAGCAGGATAGTGGAGAAATCTCAAAGGCATATTGAACTTGTGAGAAATCCAGTATATCTTAGGAAAAATAGTGGATGAAAGAGATAAAGGGGATATAATATAAATATTATGGGAAAATCTTCCCTACACCATGTACAACCCAATGCTGGAATGTGCATTAGATACGAGCTATTATTTTACTCTTTCAGGTGTGAGTCATCTCTAATAGTATAAATATCTTGCTGGGCTGGATGCCTGTATCAGTTCTTCATCATTTCTCATTTGATGATTGTGAAAAATTGTGTACTTAGTTTCATTTGAACATAGCATGTATTATCTTTTCTTAAAAAGCTTCCTATACCTTATCAACAAGGGAAAGGTTAAACGGAATCTACCTAAGCATGGTTCTCCTCCTATATCTTATTCATGGAAGAAATAGTGGAAGATAACTTGACTGCACACTTAGATATTTAGAATTTGCTTTTATGTGTATAAGCAAAATATTTGCTGTCTCTCATATCCATTCTCTCTAATTTGCCTTTTTTTTTCATTGCTCCTTGCAAAGTATTTCACAATTAATATATGAGAGGCTCTATAGATTCAAGAACATGCTTTGAAAGTCCCTCTTCCACAATTTAACCTTTCCATTCTTGTATCATTCCACTCATTAATGCTGTATAAGTAGACCTTCCAAAACTCATGGCTTATCAACAAGTGTTTAATATGTCTGTGGATTAGTTGGGGTTCATCTTAACTAAGCTGGGCATGGCTGGGTATAATCACAGTCTTCGTTTGAATTCAGTTACACTACATGTATCTCGCATTCTTCCCATGCATAATATATAAGTTCATATTGTACTCAAAGCTGGTAACCATGCAACACCTGGATACTTCAAAACATTGACAAAATGAGGCATTCCCACTCAGACAATATAGAAATAGTGAATTTCTGGAGACCTTGACATGTGAGAAATTTTTTAATCTCCTGGATATATTTAAATGAGTAAAAGGATATCATATGGAGGAATATGAAAGCTATCTTTACACATTCAATTGAGCTTTGCAGGGAAATTTCTTTAAAATATTTTATGCTTTAGAGAACAGAAGTATAACCACTAATTAGAAGGCACAAGGAGGTATATTTTCAAAGTTTTACACTATGAAATAAATTTCTTCATTTGGAAAATGAGAACTAGTGCCATTTACTTTCATAATGAAAGCTTCTTTTTCATAAAGTCAATTCCCCATCTTCTGGCAGCAATGTTAGAAAGTTAAAAAGCTGGAAGCCAGGGTTATTATTATACATCTACAGAATAAATTGTTGTTGACCAGACTTGCTCCTCAAAACTGAAGAGAGTCTGAGTTCTCATCATTCTAGGTCATACCCTTCCAAAGAACCAAAAGGAGACTCTAAGCCTGTCTTATAGAGTTTTACTATGACAAACTTTTGTAACTGAGAAAAAGTTTTTAATATCACTGGTGAAAATTTGAGTAATATTTCACTTGCTGTCCTTCCAACCTTTTGAGTCATGAATCTAGCAACTTTTAAATTCTTAGGGACCTCACACCTATAATAGCAGTAATATTATTCCCCCAATTTCAAACATTTTAGAGTAAAAGCATAAGGAGAAGGGTATTGTGTAACATGTCTTTATTTCTGTTTTTTAGACCACTTCAATTTCACCTCTCTTTGTGTTGGTAAGCAGAGCAGATGAGGATATAGAAATAAGGTAAGCATCTTTGGATTCCAATGACTCACCGACCTCTTAAATTCTAAGAAAATAAAAGTTATAGTCTCAATAATTCCAAAGTCATATTTCCTGAGACCTGTACACTGGCTACATAAAAATTACTTAGAAACTTTTAAAAAATACACATTTTTGTATGTCTCTTAACCTATGCAATCAGAATACCTTTTACTAAGTTCTATTAAAAAAATCTCTCAGGGTGTTTCCAATTGAGAGTCAAGCTGAAGAATAACTAATGTGATCTTCATTTTAAAATTGAGTAAATGGAAACCCATAGGCACCAGGGAGTAAATGTCCATACTGGAACAATAGCCATGGATTTGTGTGATCCCAGGGCAAAGGATTTCGATTTCTTGAGTGTGCCTTCTAAACAAGAGTTCTTGCTTTTTTTCATCTTTCCTGACTTCAATTCTTCAACAGAAGCACACATTTCTTAGGCATTAACAATGCATATTCCTTAACAAGAGTAATGATTTCACAGACATTCAGAGGCACATGCATACACACATCACAACCACAGACATAAACATTAACTGGGTAATCTGATTTGTGGAAACAGCAATGGGACAATGGCAGAGTGGTTGTCAAGGATAAGCTCACCTGCTAGAGAAATAAAGCCCAAGTGTTTTATGGTAAAGGAAAAACCTATCACTGAGGAAAGTATCAGTTCACATGAGAAGGCATACCTTTGTTTCTCCAGAAGAAGTCTTTCAGAATTCAGAGCTGGAAATTCTGATAATGTATGTCTGCAAATCAGTGAGAAATAGCTCACTATATTCATTGGAGCTGTTTGGGTCAAACATTGGAATAAATATGGCTTACCAGCCTCCCTGACAGTAAATTTGTTTTGCCCTTTTGATTTGAGTCACAGAAACATATTATACACAGGTGACAGTTTCTGTTCAGTTCTTGAATTTATCTATCAGTCATGTTTTATTAATGGGGATTCTGGCTACAGAGTGGTGGTAAAAATTAAAGTCCAGGTAATAGAAGCATATTCATGGGAGTTATATTTAAAAGAGGGAACTTAAAGCTAAATTTATCCAAATTCCTTGAATGGGCAAAGAAATTGAGCCCAAGAAAAAGGAGAAGTCTTTTCCTTTTACCAGAGGATAACATGCCTTTTGTCTTTTATACAGTTTCATCCCTTTTGCATTTTTCTCATTCCTCCCCTCTCAATCCATGCTTATTAGTTTTGGTTTTCTCAGGAATCTGTGTTTGGGAGCACTTATATCATAATGCTTCAGTTCAGAACGCTGCTAGTTTTATGTATTCTCCCTTTCAGGTAATATATACAAAATGAGTGCTTAATATGTCACAGCATACTTTCACTCTAAAGAAAATTACAAAATGGCAAAAATGGGGAAGAGAAAACAATAATGCTGAGTGAGGTCCTGATGATAGTCTTCCTTCAATAAACTTTCTGCTATTTTAGTAAAATTACCTGATTATTAATATTAGAGTGAATATAATAATAATGATGATAAAAATTATTCTGTATCTGTAAATTTTGTTATTTTTCTCATTTGTTTCTTCCAAAAAACCTGTGAGACTGTTATTATTGTCTTCATTGTGCAGGTGAGGTAATTAACGCTGAAAAAATTTTAGGTCATTAATTTAAAAATATTATTACTTCAAACTATTTGCCATTAGCCTCCCAGAAATGTTTCCTGTCCAACAGTTTCTTCATTGCATTCTTTACTTCTGCATTTCTCAGTGTATAAATCAGAGGATTTAACACAGGGGTGATAATGGTGTAAAAGACAGCCACCAACTTATCCTCTGAAAAGGTAGTATTGACATGCATGTACATGAAAGTACAGGGACCAAAAAAGATGATGAACACAGCAATGTGGAAGCCACAGGTAGACAGAGCTTTTGTGCCTGCCCTCTGCTGATGGTTTTCTCAGGGTTATCAGGATGACAAAACTCACCAGAGTGATGGCCCCACTGTTGGCTGTTGTGACAACACCAACAATATATGTGTCTGCGCAGGCAAGTTTCAGCACAGCATGGATGTCACAAAAGTAGTGATCCATCTCATTGGGTCCACAGAAGGGTAGGGGAACCACTAGAGCCACCTGGATAATGGAGTGTAAGAACCCACCTATCCAGGTCCCCAGCAACATTTTATTGTGTCTGTCCCTATCCATGATGGTCTTATAGTGTAGGGGTTTACAGATGGCCACATAACGGTCATAGGCCATTACGGTAAGAATGAAGATCTCAGTACAACCAAAAAAATGTCCCCCAAAAACTTGCAACATACACCCCCCATAGGAGATAATTTTTCTTTTGGCTAATAAGTCAACAATCATCTTAGGAGCTGTCACTGAGGAGTAACAAATGTCCACAAAAGACAAATAATTGAGAAAAAAGTACATAGGACTATTGAACAGGTTGCCAGTGCAAACTGTCAGCATGATGAGGAGGTTTTCCAGAGGAATGGCTGCATAGAAGAAAGAAAATACCACAAAACAAACTTCTTCAACCTCTGGGTTCTGAGACAGGCCCAAGAAAATGAATTCAGTTACATTGTTGATTTTTTCCATGGAATTAATCCAGCAGAGAAAATTCCCAAGAGTTAATTAAATTATCTGAAAGAAAACATAAAATGGAACACAACATTGTTTCTAATGTTGAACAATCAGATAACCACATTAGTGGGTAATGGAAAATGTTTACTCACTGTTGCTTGGTACAGATACTTAAAGAAATGTAGGGAGCTTATTTTAATGATCGTCTCTACATACAACAGTCAATTCATTCACTTCAGATGAAGAAACAAAGTCCAAAGAAATAACATGAATCTTCCAAGTCACTAAGTCACCCACCTAAATTCCCACCTCCCTCACCAGTTTTTAAGATTTAGTGACCTGCTTATTTTTTCCTAAATATTTATTTAGTTTTTATTCTGTATAATTTGCTCAACCTAATTTTGGAAAAAAACTTGTGTTTGGGCATATGGTAATCCTTTTATATTTGGAAAATTTTACCTCTATTTGGCACAGAAAAACAAAACATATGCCCACATTTTTCCCCCTCTGAATACAACTATGCCTCCTCATTGTATTCATCAGAAAGGACTCAAGTAGTGGAGACTGAGTGAATTTTGCAGTTTCTCCTACTTATGAAACTCAGATTTTGGGGGACATCAGATTAATTCTCTCTATTTGATTTCAAGCATTTTACAGTGAGGAGATGGTATTGTATAGTAACAATACAATCAAAACTATACAATTTAAAATTTTACAAACCTGATTAACTGGGCAATAATCATGGTAGATTCATTTAATGTCCTGGGGCTTCCGTTTCCCTATTTGTGCAATTAGCAAATTTTTATTTCACTATCATCTCTATCATCCTAAGAGTTATTTCTATCATGATATAAAATCATTTGTCAACCTGAAATAAATAGCCATAAATAGGTAGAGATGAGAGAAGATCAAGCAATAAAAAAGCTGCTGGAGACAAAGCAAAATCTGCTTGGTTTGAAAGTTGGAAAGTGGTCTCTAATAATTTCTCCATTTTCAAACTGTCAGGGTTTGAGGCATCCCCAGACTTTACTTTGCCTTGTTCTTGGCTTTCAATCACTTGTATGTTGACACATAAAAGCCATCCAGCACTTCTTCATGCATTCTTCTAACCCTTCAATTTTCATGCTGGCTTATTTTATTTCTTCCAGTTCGGATGAATTAAAAGTTTCCTGAACAGAACATCACTGAAAGATAATTTAAACAGGTCTAGGAGAATTCAGTGGTAGTATTTCAGGGACTCTATTAGAGTCACTGGAATTTTTGGGTGGAAATAGTTTG
The DNA here is from genome assembly GCA_026826555.1 of Tolypeutes matacus. NCBI lineage: Eukaryota > Metazoa > Chordata > Mammalia > Cingulata > Chlamyphoridae > Tolypeutes > Tolypeutes matacus. The sequence continues at coordinate 3,493,853 of JAKSZT010020697.1, forward strand.
TGGAATAGTATTGATTTAAACAACTTTCTTTGTGCTTCCTCAAATCAAGCCATAGATATAAATGGTTCCTCTAATTATATGTTATGCTATGGTTATACAGTATCTTATAATCATTGGGAACTTTATCCATTTGAGGCCACATCTACCCAACATCATGTCAAATTTAATGCCTAACAGTTTTAACTGAACTCTGCTCTAAGCGACACATTTAAAACAACACTATTCCAAGAATTTACAGTTTTGGAGAGTGTGAGAGGTTGCATGTCCTTGGGTCTGCTGATCAGAGTGGGTGGAGTAGTAACGACAAGTGTGCCTTCTCATATGCTATGCAAAGTAATAATAACCACAAAGACATAATTCAGATTTGGTGCTCAAGCACATCCCTCTGCTTTTACATGCTGAATACCCTTTGTCTTTTTCTTTGGTAATAAAGGAAATATACTATTCCCCACTGAGGGAGCTCTTCATTTTAAGGGAACTTCAATCACAGAAGTTTTTGACAACTATGAATTTTTGCTTAATTTCATCCAGCAGAAACTGGGCATTTATGTACTGGCCTGAATTGGGACACATTGTCCATACCACAAGGTCTTAGAGGAGAAGAAAGGAGTGCTGTTTTCTCCTTGAATAAAGATCCAACTCAAATGATTCTTCCTTCTCCTTTCTGAGAGTCTCAAACATGATAATCTCTCACTGTCCTTTGAAAGGATAATGCTTTAGACTGGCATTTTCTTATTCACATTCATGCTATTCTATATCATAGTCATGCAAGAATACACGTTATTATCTTATCAGCTTCCTCTTAAGTTACTCTCCTTTACTTCTGGAACAGCATTTTGTAAATTTATTATACATGCTCAAAATATAGCAATTTAATTGAATTCCCTTTTCCCTTAAAGCTTTTATATAGAATATAAGATACAGATTTAGAAGAAAATCTTACCAGTATTTTCCAGGACTTCAGTTTTGCTTTATTTTTGATTTCTCAGTGAGATAATTTGAGAGCAGCTGACCAAAATAAAGTAAGAATTGTGCCTTCAGAATTGCTTTATGATTAGTTTCAGAGAATCTTGGGAATGGCTTTGTGAATAGTTAGTAGCCACATACTCAAGGGTTGGCAGGAATCAGGCTTTTTTGGTCCTGCTCCATTTTCTTATTGAGATCTACCATTTCACTGCATCTTTGACAATAAATGGCCTTTTCTCTGATTCTCAGGTCTATTTAAAGAGAATGATGCAAAATGATAATGACCTTTGGAAAGTATTTCTCCAAAGTCTCATTCCATTGCCAGAAACATATCAAAGACTTAACAAGGAGCTTTAATCTCCTTCTGACTTTTCACTTTAAAATAATAAAATAAAAAAATAATTCTTTTTGTGAAATTTAAAACCCAATGAATTCTGACATTAGGGCTTTAATATGAATTCAAAATATTTCATCAAACATTTGAGGTTTATGTGATTATACTATTCATATCTTTTATGTTCAATTAACTTATGTATATATCTATACCTATATCTATTTATAAAACTTTGTTTTAGAGATATTTAGGTGTTGACTTTGGATTATTCCACTCTTTTAAAAGTTCCATTTAACTGGAAAACAGTGTAATCAATTGTGCTGGGTGATGGAGTTTCAATTAAAGGCCATGACTACTGATAGAAAAGAAGGTCACCTTGGAATGTAATAAACAAGTTCTGGAGTTTCATGCTAACAGGAGCTGGGTGGGGAAATATCCTGAGCTTTCCTGTGAATTACAGAAATGTAAAAGAGCTGAGTCATTGACCTTTAAGACTTGTTAATTTCAGTAAAATGTAACTGTCAAGTATCTATTGCCCTTGCACATGCTCACATGTATTTTCTCTGTTCTAAAGCCAAATAAAAGCCACACTTTATGAGGTGACGGGGCTCTTCTCTCCAGTTCTGACGGAGAGTCCCCTGATCCCAGTTTTTCTTCTCTTTGTCTTATTCTTTCTTTCTCATCCGCGGCACCGTTTTCTCGGACCCAGAGCCTGACCGGCAACATATGGCACCCGGACAGGGACCCTGAAAAAGAAATTTTTCCTTTCAGTCAGTGCGCGGACCAAGGAGCTCCTGAGAACGGTTTAAAAGAAAAAGGAAACAGAAAAGGTAAGCTTCATCCTTGGAATCATCAGGGTAATGGGTAATCAGCAGTCGAACTTTGAAGAGTTCTCTAGAGTGTTAAAAACTCTATTAAAATGCACCGGTGTAACTATTAAATCCTCGGCTTTTGAGGAACTTTTTTCTCTTGTACAGAAACATTGTTATTGGTTTCAGCCGCAAGGGCAGGATATTTTAAATCTGGAACAATGGAAGTTAGTGATGAAAGCTTTAAAAAGAGCTCATCAAGAGGGAGAAATAATTCCCCTTCATGTATGGTCTTTGTGTAGTCTTATTTCTGTTGCTCTTGAACCTTTGCAATCAGATGAGGATGAAGATTGTGAACAGGATACTGCTATTGCTGGACCGATGGCAGAACAAGCTAATGGTGATTTTGATGAAAATATACATGAGGGGGTTAGTGAGCAGGCAGGAACAGATAGACTCAGGTCTAATAGAAAGAAGAAAAGGAAAGAGAAAGCTTATGGAACTTTTTCAGCGGTCACTATGCCGTCTGCTCCAAATTATGATTTGTTGTCTTTTGAGTCAGCATCTGCGCCACCTAAGGCATCTGCTGATCCATTTTTTACAACATTTGATGACCCTCCTAAAGATTCTGTTTTTGTGCCAGCACCATCCTCCTCAATTATGAAAAGTATAGCACAGGGAAGTAGAGAAGGAGATTCAGAGGCTATGCAACTCCTTTCTACTTTTCCAGTAACAGTAACTCAAATTCCAGCAGATGCTGACAATCCCCAAGGGGGTGTACAGTATGAGCATGCTCCTATTCCTTTTAAAACTATCAAAGAACTAAAACAAGCATGCACTCAATATGGTGTTAATTCTCCTTATACTCAAGGATTGGTGCAAGGAATGGCACAAGCAGACAGATTAATACCCTGGGACTGGGATTTGTTAGCTCGAGCTGTTCTTAGTCCAGCAGAATTTTTACAATTTAAAACTTGGTGGGCTGATGAAGCTAATATTGTAGCACGACGAAATCAACAGCAAAATCCACCAGTGCCTATTACTGCTGAACAAATACTAGGAATAGGTCAATGGGCTGGAGTTCCTTGCCAAGCTCAATATGATGATATTGCCATTGTACAAGTGCGATTGTGCTGCCTAGCTGCCTAGAGACGAATCTCCACTCCTGGACAGGCTGTACAATCATTTTCAAAAATTGTTCAAGGAAATACTGAACCTTACGTTGAATTTGTAGCTAGGCTGGCAGATGTAGTCAACAAGACAGTAACTCAGCCTGACCTTAAAGAGATGCTTATTCTGATGTTGGCTTTTGATAATGCTAATAGTGAGTGTAAAAAGGCTTTGCATCCAATAAAGGCAAATGGAGGTACTTTACAGGATTATATAAGGGCATGCCAAGACATTGGGTCTAATACATATAACATGACCCTTCTTGCAGCTGCTATAAAGGGACATAGTCCTATGATTAATAATTTAAATTGCTTTAAATGTGGGAAACCAGGTCATATGAAAAAAGATTGCAGAGCCAAAACTGGTGTAAGAGCGCCACCTAGCGGCAATAATAGATCAATACCAACTCGCGTATGTCCTATATGTCAGAAAGGGTTGCACTGGGCCAAGGAATGCCATTCTAAATATCATAAAAATGGCACTCTCATTAATAAGTCGGGAAACTTCCAAGCGGGCCGAGCTCAAGGCCCTCAGACAAACAATATGAGCACATTTCCCAGCCTTGCTCAAACCTACCCAGTCAGCAACGGAGCAGCTCACTCCAGCCTGTAACAGAGCTTAAGGCGGTTACCAAAGGCAGTGCAGCTGTCGATCTTCCCTCAGCTGAAACCAAGTTCATTACGCCTTCACTTGGTATACAAAAAATAAGAACAGGAATTAAAGGGCCTATCCCAGAAAACAATGTAGGTTTCATCATTGGCCGTAGCAGTCTTAAGACCCAAGGTGTTTTGGTGCAAACCGGGATCATTAACTCCAATTTTGATGGAGAAATTTGTTTATTGGTACAAACTTTAACTCCCTATCAAATTGAATCAGGAGATAGCATAGCTCAACTTCTTTTGTTACCGTATCGTAAACCTCCTTTAAAATGTGCAGAAGAATTTGGTTCCACTGGGCATAAAGTTTTTTGGCAAACAGCAATTGGAGATGAAAGGCCTGAAATTACCATAAAAATAAACGGAAAGATATTTTTAGGATTGGTGGATACTGGGGCTGATGTTTCTATTATTGCTAAACGATATTGGCCACAAGCTTGGACTTTGCAGAAGGTGCCTACAGTTTTCACTGGCCTTGGGATGTTTACCAGAGTACTCAGATATTTAAGGTAGAAGGTCCAGAAGGACAAGAGGCCGCTCTGCAACCTTATGTTGCAGATGTAGGACTTAATTTATGGGGAAGAGACTTATTACACCAATGGGGAGCTTATTTGAATATTCCTCATGTTTCTGATACAGCTAAACATCTTATTACTCACATGCAATATGCTCCCCCTTCCCGACCTGAAATGCGACATACTGGAAACTACAGTGGCCTAGGATATTCAAATTTAGAGTAAGGGCTACTGTTACAAAGGGCTTCGCATTGCCTTTAAAATGGCTAACAAACAAACCTAACTGGGTAGAACAGTGGCCCCTTCAGAAAGAAAAATTGGAAGCCCTGAAAGAATTAGTGCAGGAGCAGTTAATGGCAAGGCATATTGAGCCCTCTACTAGTCCGTGGAATTCTCCAGTTTTTGTAATTAAAAAGAAATCTGGCAAATGGCGCATGTTAACTGATTTGTGTGAAATTAACAAAGTTATTCAACCTATGGGATCTTTACAGCCTGGTTTGCCATCCCCAGCTATGATCCCACAAAATTGGCATATTATTATTATTGATTTAAAAGATTGTTTCTTTAATATTCCTCTTAATCCAAATGATAGAGAAAAATTTGCGTTTACTATTCCTTCTATTAATCATTCAGCTCCTACTGAACGATACCAGTGGAAAGTTTTACCTCAGGGAATGATGAACAGCCCTACATTATGTCAATCCTTTGTTCACATTCCATTACAAATTTTATGAAAACAATTTCCTAAGGCTATGATTATTCATTATATGGATGATATTCTTTTTGCCACTGAGCAATCTTCAGAGCTGAAACAATTATTTCAGCTGGCTAAAGAAATTCTTCCTCAACATGGGTTGCAAATAGCAGAAGAAAAAATTCAAAAACAGGTTCCTTTTCAATATTTAGGTCATACTATTAATAGAAATAGTATAACTCCACAAAAGGTCCAGTTTTGAACTGATAATTTACGTACTTTAAATGATTTTCAGAAATTACTGGGTGATATTAATTGGGTACGGCCTACTATAGGAATTCCAACTTATGCTTTAACTAATCTTTTCAATACTCTAAGAGGAGACCCTGACTTAAATAGCCCACGCGTTTTAAGCCCAGAAGCAAAAGAGGAGTTAAAATGGTTGGAAACAAGAGTGCAAAACAGCCAACTAACAAGGATAAATGTAAATCTTCCAATTTCTCTTTTAATATTTCCATCTTGCCATTCCAAAGTATCTACTGGGATACTTTGGCAAGAGGAGGGCATAATAGAATGGATATTCCTACCCAACAAAGATACAAAAAAAACTTTATATTTATCCTGAAAAAATCTCAGCAATAATATCAAAAGGCCGTATTCGCCTGAGACAGCTTATGGCTAGAGATCCTGATAAAATCATATTAGACCTTACAAAGCAGGAGCTTTCTCAGCTCTGGCAGTTCAGTAACTCTTGGCAAGTGGCCTTAGCAGATTTTATTGGAACAATTGACAATCACTTCCCAAATTCAAAATTTTTACAGTTTTTAAAACGTACTTCATGGATTCTTCCTAAGGTTGTGAAACAACAGCCACTCTCTGCTGCTCCAACTTACTACACTGATGGCAGCAGTAATGGAAATGCAGGCTATTTAGGCCCAACTACAAAATCTTGGAAAACACCTTATTTATCTGCCCAAAAGGTAGAACTTATGGCTGTTATTCAATTGCTAACTGATGTTTCTGAGCCTTTAAATATTGTGTCTGATTCTGCTTATGTTTGTCACGTTGTTTGTCATATAGAAACAGCTCAAATAACTCCAGCTTCTGAATTAGAAGTTCTTTTCCTACAATTACAAAAAACTGTTCATGAGCGATCTAATCCAATCTACATTACTCATATTCGTTCCCATTCTCAACTTCCTGGCCCTATGGCTTCACAAAATGATTTAGTAGATAAACTTATTGCTCATACAGAATCTGCTGCTGATTATCATAAACTTACACATATTAATGCTTCTGGCTTACGTCATAAATATCCCCACTTAACAGTAAAAGAAAGTAAGAGGATTTTAGACAATGTCCTACTTGTGGGCCCATAAATGCCCCCACCTTTTCTCCAAGAACTAATCCCCGTGGAGAACATCCTAATGAAATTTGGCAAATGGATGTCACGCATGTGCCCTCTTTTGGCCGTCTTCAGTATGTGCATGTGACAGTGGACACATATTCTAATTTTATTTGGGCAACTGCTCAAGCTGGTGAAAAGGCCTTACATGTACGTTCTCATTTATTACACTGTTTTGCAGTAATGGGCCTGTCAGCACAGTTAAAAACCAATAATGGGCCTGCCTATCTTAGTCAATCTTTCAAAAAATTTTGCAGTGACTGGAATATTAAACATGTTACAGGAATTCCATATAACCCTCAGGGACAAGCGATAGTAGAAAAAAGTAATCACTTATTAAAATTGATGTTGCAAAAACAAAAAGGGGGAGATGGAGGAGAATCTGCTAAAGACAAACTATCTAAAGCTTTGCTTACCTTAAATTTTCTTAAAAGACAACAAATTTCTAATACCACAGCAACAGAAAGACATTGGGAGGTTAAGAAAAAAGGGAATGTAAATGAAAAATGTGGACAACCAATATACTGGAAAAATGAAACAACCAATAAATGGGAAAAAGGAGAGGTAAAATTTTGGGGCCGAGGTTTTGCTCTTATCATTACAGAAACAGGAGAAGAGCAGTGGATCCCCTCCAGAAGAATGAAGCCTAGAGTTGAAGATGCTGCCAAGACTTAAACTATGAACATGGTGGTTTTACAATGGATTAATTATAGGTAAAGTATTAGGTCAAGGTAAGATACCACATCATAATTACACTTATTGGGCATACATAACCAACTCACCTCTTCTAGAGCTGTTGACTTAGAGTGATGAGTCTTACTCAACTTATCTAAATCAATCTCACAACAGACTACTTAATGACAAATGGCATATTTGTCATGGGCTTACAAAGGTTGTGTTGTTTAATGATTCCTATGGAATTGTAAAGGATCGGGCCCTTATAGGGATGCCGAAACCTATTAAAAACACAACCATATCTTGGTTCATTAATAATTCAACCATAATCACAAATGGCAGTAATCATTATTTCTGGAATTTTGGTAATACAGCATTTACTTAACAGCTCAATAATTTGGAAAAATCAAGGAAGATATATCCCACAACCATGGGACACTAAACTTAGCAAAACTCAAAGTTATTTGTGGAAATTATTTTTGGGAACTGGTCCAATTTTTGTAAGGCAAGGCAGCAAAACTGATATTATTATTTGAAAAAGAAAATCAACTCAATTTCTTACAGTATGTGTACGAGATCCTATAGTTATATCATTGGAACAGTAACTTTTGGTGAAAGGAACATTGATTTCTCTTTATTTACATGTTTTAAGAATTCATATTTGCAGGAAAATCAAACTCTTTTTTTATAGCAAGAAGAAGAAAAGGACTATGGTTACCGGTTCAGATGACCAGACATTGGCAGCAGTCTCAAGAATCCCGGTTACTGTGGCATTTCCTCGAACATTATTTAAAAAGAACTAAAAGACTGATTGGACTTTTAATAGCAGGAATTTTGGGACTGATTCACATCATAACTGCTGCAGCTGTCACTGGCACAGCCCTGCATCAAGGAGTCCACAATCAACAATATGTTAAGGACTGGCATAAAAATGCAAGTGAGATATGTGGCATAGCCAGTCTCACATTGATATGGAACTGAATAATCTTATGAATGATCTTGAAACAACTATTATACATTTGGGTAATCAAATTTATAATTTAAACTTGTTAAGAGCTCTTGAATATGATTGGAATGAAAGTTCTATTTGTATTACTTTTTTGGCTTATAATAATAGTGAACATGATTGGGAGGAAGTGAAAATTCACTTGATTGGATATAAACATCATGTTTCTATAAATCTTTTGGAATTGCAAAAGAAGGCATTGAGCATGTATCAAACGAATTGAAAGAAACTACTGGTGCAGCCATTTCATTGGTGGAAACAAAAAACAGTTCAAACATCATTTTGGATTGGATTTGGAATTATTGTTATATGTGTTTTAACTGTTTTATTGTCAAGGCTAGAGTAATTAGACCCGATAAATGCATTTATGTTAAGAAACTTGGCCATGAGAAACTAATTTTGCATTACTTAGTAGAAAGATTCTACTAATAACCCCTTGATCTTAATACTAAATATCTACACAAAAAATACTCATTAAAGGAACCTGAAGAAGCATAAATATTAATGAAAATGCCTTCCATGTAAGAGCTCAAAAGCTTAGCTGGTAGTCAGTGACGGGTAAGTTTCTCAGAGGAGGACAACCTAAGACAGGCACAGTCACAAGAGCCTATGGAAGAAGACAAGTGTGACAGGAGGTCACCTTGTATCAGCTTATATAATGGTTCCTATGAGCTTTAATTAATAAAAAAGGGGGAAATGATGGAGTTTCAATTAAAGGCCATGACTACTGATAGAAAAGAAGGTCACCTTGGAATGTAATAAACAAGTTCTGGAGTTTCATGCTAACAGGAGCTGGGTGGGGAAATATCCTGAGCTTTCCTGTGAATTACAGAAATGTAAAAGAGCTGAGTCATTGACCTTTAAGACTTGTTAATTTCAGTAAAATGTAACTGTCAAGTATCTATTGCCCTTGCACATGCTCACATGTATTTTCTCTGTTCTAAAGCCAAATAAAAGCCACACTTTATGAGGTGACGGGGCTCTTCTCTCCAGTTCTGACGGAGAGTCCCCTGATCCCAGTTTTTCTTCTCTTTGTCTTATTCTTTCTTTCTCATCCGCGGCACCATTTTTTCGGACCCAGAGCCTGACCGGCAACAGCTGGGGTTCACTGCTTTTCTTCTTAATTGTGTCTCCACTGATTTCTGATTCCTGTGATGACTTGTAGCATAAGCTTCCACTCTTTTACTTTTTGAGAGTAAACCCTTTGAGGGTAAACCAAAATCAAGCTGTTGGCAGGGCTGTGTGACTTCTAAAGGCTCTAAAGGAGAATCCATTTTCCTGTGAGAAGCCGTTCAAGTCAAACTTTTCAAGTGCCCTTTCAAATCCGCCAAAATCGATGTAAATTGAGCTAGATAAATCATTTCAGTCCTTATTGCTGCAGCTGGTCTTAGGCCCATAAATGATATTCATCAACTTACTCTTCCGAACACCCAAACTAGATTTCCCCACACTCAGCTGTTAGCTCTCAGGTTTTTAAATGCTCAAGTGACACTCATCTTCATCTAAAAGGTGTATGAGCCCTTTCTTACTTTACTTTTTTCAGTGGATTCCACTGACAACTAGCAGCCTTCTCAGGTACTGATAGAGAATAACACTCCCATGTATAGTATACGTGGCTTCCAAAATACAAAGAAACATCAAGTACTATACCTATTTTCCAGTGGTAGGAGGTGTCAAACAATAACTATACATATTTTTTGCGTGTGTATTTGAGGTTATCTCTTCATGTCCTAGACTACAGGATTTCTAAGAACTTCAATCATGTGGCAGTCCCTGAAATGTGTTCATGATCTTTATCTTCAAATTTCTGGAATTTGTGTAATTTGTCATGTTTAAATTACCTATTGCTATGTACTAGAAAACAAAACAAACCACCAATTAGCAACATAATGTGAAAAAATGTAATAAAAAATAAGTGGTTTGCAATCACAACACCAAAATTTAACTAAAAAACAAAACAAAACTATTTTCTTATGATTCTGCAGTTTGGGCAGGATTCAGCTAGATGGTTCTTCTGCTGGTATCACCTGGAAACATATTGACAACTCAAATGGGCTATATGGTCCAAGATGGCCTCATTCATAAATGTGACAGTTGACTCAAGTTACTTCCAGTTCTCTTTCAAATGGCCTTGCTCACCAGTCTATTTTGCATAATGGTATCAACATAGTGGATCATACTAATATTTTGCATAACATTCATAAAAAGGAATCCCCTAGGATTCTATTATGAAAAAAAAATATGCCAGGAAATAATATAGTCCTTGGGGAAAATACTATTTTTTTTTTGCAACGTAAAGGTGAAATTCATTTTGTTTAGCCATTTCATGTGGTTAGGAAAAATTCATTCACAAATTCAGAGCCACAAAACAGGTTTTAGAAGCTCTGATCATCTAGTCAAGTTAATATTCCTCATTCTGTAGTTTCTACAGAATGTGTAATATTATAATAGTCCTTAGTCATATACTACAATTCATCTATTTGTTGGATGAACCAGACAAATTAATGCAATAGTGAAATCATGGAGACCTTGAATCTTTCAAATTTATCTTTGCTATTATCTCTGACATCCTTATAAAATATGATTTTTCTTCAGATTTTCTATCATTTCCGTCATGTAAGTGTTCTTATTTCAGAAGAATGACTAGGAGGGTTTTTCCAGGTCCTAAGTATATTTGTTCAAGTTACACATTTGAACAATGGGAAAATAATCACAGGATAGATTTACAGCCACACTAAACCTTCTCTGAAGCAGTCTTGAACCAAAACTCAATTCATAATGTGATCTTAATTGAGCTTCAACCACAACCTGAGAGCCATTATAGTATTTGAAGTCCTCTTATGTCAGTGATAGGTCAGAATTTATATTCAACAATCCTAAAAATGTCTGAGTAGCCTCCTTTCCCTAATGCACTCTTCCTCTGGTAAGTGATCCCTTTCTCAATCTTTCACCTAGGAAATTCACATATCTTTGTGTTATTTGCTATAACCCATTATCCTGCCCAAACTCCAAGGATATGACCATATATATTATGAGAACACTGAATGCCAAGTCTTTATTCAATATATTCTCACTTCCCAATAATAAAATTTTGCCCATCACTCAAGTCTAACACTCAATAATTGTCCCTAAAGTATATTCTCCCAGTTCACACGTTCATATTAGTGAAGTCCTACAAATGTACCTTGTGTGTAAGTTATTGCCTCCCACATTAGGAATTTGTGTTAAGCTGTGATTTGAACATGTGTACTGGTCTGGAGGTAATGAGTGCTGATACCTCTTGATTTTATGAAGCACAATCATCAGTCTTGTGAGGCTCTTGTTCCAAATGATGTCATTGTGTTTTCTCCACTAAAGGAGATGCAATTCTTATGGAACTAGGGCACAGGACTATTTTAGTTTGCCAAAGGGCTGGTGATACAAAGTACCAGAAATGGGTTGGGTTTTATAATGGAGATTTATTTCAGGTAAAAGTTTACAGATCCAAAGTCTTGAAAATTCAAATCCAGGCACCATGAGAGGTGCTTTCTCACAAAAACCAGCTGCCACCTGGTAAAGCAAGATTGCCATGGATCTCTGCCAAGGTTTGATCTCAGCTGAAGGCAACCAGACAGAGGGCTTGTCTCATTCCTGTCTGCCTCTATCAGTCTCAACTATGCCTCATTCTTCCTGAGTTCAGCTGTAAGCTATAGCTCTTCTCTCTCTGGATCTCAGCTCTTTGAGCTTCTTGGGGGCTTCTCTCTTCTTAAACTGATCTACAGGTCCAGCCTATTGGAAACTTTGTGCTTAAGCAATCTTCTAGGCTTCTCTCACATGGCAGGGTCAAAAGTGGTGACTTCCTTTGCCTGTGTCTGTGTTTCTCTCTCTGTGTCTCCATTTTCATCAGACCCAGCAAGAGGGCAGAGACTCAACATGAATCATGCCCCACTGACATAGTCCAATTAAATGTCCATAATTGATATTATTAAGTAATCTATTTAAAGGCCTCTCAAAGGAATTTTATACAATCAAAGTATATCACACCCAAAGATAAAGATTAGTTTAAACACATAATCTTTCCCTTTTTTGGGATTCATAAAATAACTTCAAAATGCCATAAAAACTGACTCTTTTAGCACAAAGATTCAGAGATTTTGGAACATCTAGATCTGACTCTCATGAAAATTTCTCCATTTCATCCAAAATGTACACCATTCAAAATAATGAATAAGGTCTAATTTGTATATTGCATATGCTTTACTAAGTGACTTCATCCTGCAGCTAGTTTGAAAATTAAAATTATACCACTGACTCAAAAAGAGAAACATATCTAATATGGCAGAAAGTTGGGACAGTTTAGTTGGAACTAAATTTGTCAAGATCCCCTGATTTTAATGGTTGGCCCCTGCTCTCTAACCCAAAAGGAAGGGCTTGGGACTGGTGCCATGCTCCTCAGGTACCTGAAACACAAACTTCTCCAGCATCATGGGCCCCTGGCCTTTGATGACAGCATTATGTTGAACAATTGGCTGCTGAAGCAAATGTCCTTTATTTAGCTCAAATGATACGATTTTCAGATTACAAACTGTTGACACTACCAGATGCTATATACTATTTATTCTGTATGAATTAAATAAACAAAATGGTTGAATACAATGTAAATCATTTAAATATTAATCATAATTAGGAATTCAAAGCACAATTATATGTAACTTTTAATAAAATGCTTATATATCTTAAACTCATAAGAATGAAACTTTTAATGCCAGTTGCTACACTGCCTTTTATTCTGTAGAAATTATCCCTCAATTTACCATATTCATTTTTAGCAGATTTATTGCGATATTATTTATATACTATATAATTCAACCCTATAAAAGGTAAAATTCAAGAGTGTTTAGAACATTCACAGTGTTATGAAACCATAACCAGAAGCTATCTTTAGAATGAATTTTTCATCTCTAAAGGAAACTCAACACCTATTAGCAGTCACACCCTATTCCTTTCCACCACCTGAAACACTAGGTCTGCACATATTTGACAAATTTTAAATAAAATATAAAAGAAATCATATAATATATGATCTTTTGTGATTGGCTACTGTAAACATTCATCCATATTTTGGAATGTATCAGTTCTTAATGCCTTTTTTTGCTGAATAATATTTCAAGGTATGGACCATTAGCTCTTCACCAGTTGTTTGCCTTGTGGATTACTTCCAAATTTCTCTATTATGAATAATACTATATAAACTTTCATGTACAGCTTTTTACTTAGACATATGCTTTCATTTTTCTTGGGCATACATTTAAGAGGGAAATTGCTGGGTCAAACGATAACTATATGTTTTCTTTTTGAGGAACCACCAGACAGTTTTTAGAATGGCAATTTCCATTCCCACGAGCATATTTTGAGCATTCTAATTTCTCTACAGTCTCGCCAACCTTGTTATTGTCTATATACATACATCATAAAATTATTGTTATTATAAACATCCTGGTATGTGTAAAGAGGAATCTCATTGTTATATTGATTTGCATTTCCTGATGACTAATGAGGTTGTGTCATTTGCTTTGGCCCATATTTGCAAGCTTTTTTCATTGGGAACTGTCTATTCAGGTATTTCATTAATTTTAAATTCAAATAGTTGTTTTATTATCGATTGGTAAGAATTCCTTATGCATTCTGGAAACAAGTTCTCCATATCATGTACATTATTTGCAAATATGTTTTCCCAATCCATAGGTTGGCTTTTAAATTTCTTGTTGGTATCATTTGAAGTACGTTTTAATATTGGTGAAATCGTTTATTTATTCAATGTCACTGTTAGAACTAATTTTAATAAGATATTTATATATCTTCCATTCATGTAAATGAAATGCTTAATGAGAGTTTGTATGCTGCCTTGATTTATCCTATAGAAATGATCCTTAGATTTGACCAGTATTTTTTGTGTGTGACTTAGAGGTTTAATAAGGTTTTTATTTTACAATTTATATTGAGATAAAAATTACATACAAGAAAGTACTGAGCTTTAAATTGTACAGTTTAACATGAGGCAGCATATGTCTATTAATCCAGAAAATTGTCATTCCCATTTTTTATCAAACACACCCACATGTAACCACTGTTCTGTTTGTTGCCACTCTATTATATTTTTGCCAACTCTAGAACTTCATATAAATTGAATTAAAGTAAAGTATTTGCTCATTTATGTCAATCCTCATTGTTTGTAGATGTATATATATATATTTTTCCACATTATAGAAATTAATATCTTTTCATTGCCCAAGAAAGTCAAGTTTGACAAATTTTATCTTTTAAACACAGAATATTGTCTATTTGCATTTAATGTAATTACAATTATTTCTCAATTTAATTTAGCTTATTGCAATTGGCTTTTTCTTTGTCCCATATATTATTCCAAAATCATTTTTATACCTTTGCTGTGTTCTTATGCACCAAATGAGTATTTTTTATTAATTTTTTTTTATTTTTAAAGAAGTTTTAGATTACATAGATGTTACATAAAAATATATGGGAGTCTCATATGTCCCACACCTTTTCCCTCCCACACTTGCCAACATTAACAACACCCTTCATTATTGTGTACATTTGTTAAAATTGGGGAACAAATATTGAAGCATTGCTAGTAACCATGGAGTCTAGTTTACATTATAATTTAAACACTGTTGTGCACAATTTTGTAGGCTATGACAAAATATATAATGGCCTATATCTGTCATTGCAATGTCATGCAGGAAAATTCCAAGGTTCTGAAAATGCTCTGATATTGCACCTATTCTTCCCTCTCCTTCCCTTCAGAACCTCTGGTGGCCACTGCCTACAAATCAGTCATAAAAATTCTTGCATTGATAGAATAATAATAGTCTATAATAGAAGAAGAATGTCTATTTTATTCAATTGTTCATTCATCAATCTTGATGATTTGGGGATGATAATGCCACTCTGATTCTGAAAGGGAGCTTAGATACAATGGGACAGATTGATGGAACTATCTTGCTTGCATTTGTAGACACTGTTCCTTGAGGTGGGCATTGTCTATCATCATTCCCTTGTTAGTTGTCTTGGGTGAGTCCAATGAACTGGAGAGCCCATGCTGTAACTCTGCTGAGATTCAGTGCTCAAATGCTAAATGAACAGACAAAAAATTTAAGTTTCTGGGACATGTACATAACAAATATAGTAGTAATTATGGGTTCAAATAAAAGGGGCAGGAAAGCCATCTGTAGGGAAACTAAAAATGATTATAACTCTGTTGCACTGGGGATCATAAATTCCAAAGTAAGGCCTACTGACAGGGTGCCAAATTCCTGAGCTTGTCTGCCTTGCTTATAGTGTCTGGATGTCTCTAGAGCCTCTGGAGACCTGCTATTTGAGACACTGTTTACTGTGGCAGTAAATGAGGTCCTGCTTAGATGTACAAAAGCATAACCTCTGGCATGACCTCCAGACTCACTTTGAAATCTCTTACACATAAAAACATAATTGTATTTACCATTCCCCCTTTTTGTCAAGGTCTTTTTCCAGGTGCATTGGTAGTTGGCACATGGTAGAGATGCGGAAGGCTCATTTCTGGGAGTCATGTCGCGAGCTGGGGGAAGGCAGTGCATTTATATGCTGAGTTTAGCTTAGAGAGAGGCCACATTTGAGCAACAAGGAGGCTTTCAGGAGGTAACTTTTAGGCAATATGCAATACTAGCCTAAGTTTCAATTTCACAGAAAAGTTTCACAAGTAGAAACAACAACATCAACTAGCATAGTGGTCTGTCTTCCTTCACTAGGCACTGCCCTTGTATTAAAGGGATTCTTGCCACCCTATTATAGAATGCTGCAGTAGTACCCAGGATGGGAATTCAATATTCTTTCAGTTATTGTGTTGGTCTCCACCCAACAAAGTAATGCACCATGAACATTTGAACATATTCATATGCCTTAGAGGCATGTCCAAGGTGAACCCATCCCCATGCTTCCCCACATCACTGACACCTCACACCAGGAATCCTCCCCTGACACATTTGTGACTTTTCTGTGATCCAAAACTTCTCCAAAAACAAAGCCAAAAAATAACCAAATAAAACTAATAAGAAAATGAAATAATAGTTTAACAAATAAAATTTAAAAAATAAAAAAATTGAAATAAATTTTTTTAGACATTGTGCTTAGCATCACTGTAAAATTGGTTGTCTTGTATGTACAGTGACATTTTCTTCTGTATATTTTTTTCATTTTCTCTTCAAAGAAACTTTAGTTTACAGAAAAGTCATATAGAAAATATAGGTGATTCTCATATCCTGAATACAATCCCCCTTTCCCATTTTCCCCTATTAATAGCACTTTACATGTAGATGGTACATTTGTTACACCTGATGTACAAATATTGAAGCGTTTCTAATAACCATGGTTAAAAGTTTACATTGTGTTATACATTTTTGACATACACTTTTATAGGATTTGAGAAAATTTAAAAAGGCCTGTATTTGTTATTGCAAGATCATGCAGAACAATTCTAATTCCCTAAAAATTCTTTGTATTACATCTATTTAATCCCCCCCCCCCAAAAAAAAAACTTATGGTAACTGCTAAACTTCAGTTTTTGAAGAAGGAGATTCATAGTTACTTGCAATAATATTCAGGGCTTCACATATTTTTGTTTTTTAAAAATTAGGCACTTCCCATGTTCTCAAGGGATTCTTCTCCCTGTAATTGAGAACATAGTAGCACACCCCAGGATGTGAGTTTAATATTTCTTGTTATTGTGTGGGTCTTCACCCACTGAGATAACATACTATGACAAGATGAACACTTAGGTATTCCACAGAAGCCTGTCCCAGGTTCACCTGATCCCATATAGCCCCTACACACAACACCCTACCCCAGTAAGTCTCCCCTGCCATGTTTGACAAAAGAATATTTCCAAAATTGTAGGTTTAACCACAGACCTGCAAATCCACAGAGTTAATCTGCTCCTTCCTCAGACCCTCCCCTGGGCCCATGGATTACTCAACACAACCCCCCATCTACTCCCCCTCACAGACCAGCATTGCCAAAACCAGTTACATCAATGCACCACTCTCATGTCCATCCACTGCCCAATCACATCCTTCCAACTTAACATAGATTTTGCCCATGTGGGTTTTGGCTTATTCTCTTGCTGTCACCTGTAATCTACCTTCCTAAATCTAGCTCTATGACTATGCTGAATTTGCTTAATTCATATCAGTGAGATAATGAAACATTTGACCTTCAGTGCCTGGCTTGCTTCACTCAACATAAGGTCTTCAAGATTCATCCATGTTATCTCATGTGTTAATATTGCATTCTGTCTTACAGCTGAGTAAGGTTCCATTGCATGTATATATCACAGTTTGCTTATCCATTCATCTGTTGGTGGACATTTGAGTTCCTTCCAACTTTTGGCAGTAGTGAATAATGCCCTAAGGAAAATAGGTGTCATTCTGAATGGACTTTCTGGATCATATGCAATTTCCACATTTAGCTTCCTGAGGAACCACCAAACAGTCCAAACAAGGGCTGCACAATTCCATATTCTCACCAGTGGAAGATAAGTGTTCCTTTTCCTCCACATCCTCTCTGACACTTGTAGTCCTGTTTTTTCTTAAAGAGATGATATATCATTTTACTTTTGATTTGCTTTTTCCTAATAGCTAGTGATATTGAGCATCTTTTCATGAGCTTTTTAAGGATTTATATTTCTTCTTTGGAAAAGTGTAGATTAAAATCTCTTGCTCATTTTTAAAATGAATTGTTTATATTTTATTTTTAGATGTAGGAATTTTTATATACACTGGATATTAGACCCCTATCAGATAGATTGCTACCACATATTTTCTCCAATTCTGTAGGCACCTTATACTCTCTTGACAAACTCCTTTGAAGCACAAAAGTTTTTAATTTTCAGTACATCACATTTATCTATTTTTTCTTTCATCTCTCATGCTTCCGTGTAAAGTTTATGAAACCATTTCCAACTACCAGATCTTGTAGATGCTTCTCTACCTTATCTTCTTGGAGCTTTATGATCTTGGCTTTTATATTTAGATCTATGATCCATGTTGAATTAGTTTTTGTATAGGACATGATATGGTGATCTTCTCTCATTCTTCTAGGTATGGATATCCAGTTCTCCAAGCACCATTGGTTGAAGAAGCCATTCTCTTCCAGTTGAGTGGGCATGGAGACCCTGTTGAATATCAGTTGAACATATACGCATGGATCGATATCAGAGCTGTCAGTTCTGTACCATTGGCCAGTATGTCTATTCTCATGCCAATAGCATGCAGTTTTGACCACTATGGCTTTGTAGTGTGTTTTAAAGTCAGGTAGTGTGATTCCTCCAATTTCTTTTTTCTTTTTCATTAGATCTTTGGCTATTTGCGGCCCCTTGCTCTTCCAAAAAATTTCACAGCTAGCTTTTCCAATTCAGTAAACAATGCTGTGGTAATTTTTATTGGGATGGCATTAAATTGGTAAATCAATTTGAGTAGGAAAAAAAATGCAGAAAAAGCATTGACAAGATACACCCTCTTTTCTTTATTAAAAAACCCTTCAAAAAATAGGGATAGATGTAAACTTTTTCAACATGATAAAGTTTATATATTAAAAACTCACATTTAACATCCTATTCAATGGTGAAATGCTAATGGCTTCCCTCTAATATCTGGAACAAGACAAGGATGCCCATTGTCACCGCTCTTATTTTACATTGTGTTAGATGTACTTGCTGAAGGATGTAGGTAAGAAAAAGATATTTTGAAAAAGCATCCAAATTGGAAAGGAAGAATTAAATTTTCACTATTTGCAGATGACTTGATCCTATACATATAAAGCACTAAGAAATCTAAACAAAGCTTCTAGAGCTGAAAAAGAGTTATGTAAAGTGGCATAATATAAGATCAACATACCAAATTCAATAGCATTTCTGTACGCCAATAATGAGCAATGTGAGGTGGAAATCAAGAAAAAAATAAATTTATTATAGCAATTAAAAAATCAAATAAAAAATCAAGAATAATCTTAACTAAAGGCGTAAAGGATGTGTACACAGAAAAACTACACAACATTGTTAAAAAAAAATCGAAGAAGATTTAACAAATGGAAAAATAATCTCTGTTCATGTATTAGAACACTAAACTTCCTTAAATTCTGGGATGGTGATGTCCACTCCGCCTGTAATTGAGAGAGGGATTTGATCTCATGCAGCCAATGGATGTGATTCCCTTGCTTGCAGTTGTAGGCTCTCTCATATTCTTGGTATATTGGTTGTCAATCCTCGCCTCCTTGTTTGTTGTCCTGGGTGAGTCCGATGAACTGGAGAGTAGTTGTTGCAACTCCACTGAGGCTCTGAACCCAACTGGCATATAGACAACTCAAATATTCCAGTCTCTTGGACTTACATCTACAAATTCCAGCACCAAGTATAGATTTAAATAGAAGAGACAGATGAGCTATGTGTAGGGAAGCCAAAATTGAGTCCACATCTGTCACCCTGAGGAGCAAAAACTCCAATGGAGGGCCCAATGACAAGGCACGAACCTCTGGAGCTCTTTGTCCTGACCATAGGACCTGAATGTATCCAGAGCCCTCAGGAGACCCACTAATTGGGGTGGTATCCACTTTGGCATTCTATGAGCTCCTGTTGAGATGTGCATAAATATTTCTTCTTGGATGACCTCCCAACTCACTTTGAACTCTCTTATCCATATAAACACATTTGTCTTTCCTTTTTCCAGTAGCATTGCTAGTTGGTGTTTAGTAGTAATCCTTCAGTGCCAGGGAAGCTCATCCCTGGAAGTCATGTCCCATGCTGGGGGAAGGTATTGCATTTATTTGCTGAGTTTGACTTAGAGAGGGACCACTATTAAACAACAAGGAGGCTCTCAGGAGGCAACTCTTAGGCACCCCACAACACTAGGCTAAGTTTCAATTTCAAGAGCAAAGGCTCATAAGCATAGTCATAAATATCAAGGGCCCATCAATGGATCAACCTCCTTTGCCAGTCATTGCCCCTGCACTTGGGGGACTGTTGCTGCTTCATTAGAGAATGTGGCAAAGCTCTCCAGGATGAGAATTCAATATTCTCTCGGTTATTGTGTGAGTCTCCATCCACTGTGACAATACTTCAAAAACATTTGAACATATTTATGTACCTTATATGTATGCCCAGAATAACTTCCTCCCATGTATCCCCATCACTGACACCCCACAAAATCTTCTCCCCTGCCCCACTTGCAACCCTTCTGTGATCCAAAGCATCTTAAAAAATATGACAATAAAATAGCCAAATATAATTAATAGGAATATGAAATAATGATAGGTTTAAATATAAGAAATAAAATATATATAAATAAAAAAAATAAAACTAAACTAAAAGATTGGGATTTTAAAAAATAATGAAAAACAGATAAACATTTTTTTTGACATTTTTCCCTTTCATCACTGTAATATCTGGTGTCCTTTATGTACAGTGACATTTTCTTCCATTTTTTCCCCCAGTGTCTTCCTTTTATTCACTTTGATTTCAAAGGAGTTTAAGGTCTCAGTAAATCAAATACAGTATACAGGGGACTCCCCTATAGCCAACATCATCCCTCTTTTACCCCTTCCCATATTAATACCTTTTTTTTATGTGGAATGTACCTTTGTTAAAAGTGATATACAAATAGTGACACATAGCTACTAACCACAGTCAACGGTTTACGTTATGCTTTACATGCATAATGCATTTACATGCTGAGTTTAGACCTTATACTTTTATAAATGTTGATGATATTTAACATGGCCTGTGCCCATCATTGCAAGATCATGTAGAACACTTCTAATGTCCACTAAATACCCCTTATTCCATCTATTTTATTCCTCCCTCCCTCTCCCCTCAGGGCTCACACTGACCCTCCAGCTTCACTCCTTAGATGACAAGATTCATAGTTACTTGCAACAATACTGAAGTCTTGACACACTGGTTTGTCCTCCCCTATTAGGAATTGCCCATGCTCTTGAGAGACACCCTTCCTTCTTTTTGTGAGCATATCAGTTGTCCTGAGGATGGGATTCTAATTATTTCCTGCTCATTTTATGGGTCTCCACCCACTGATACAACACATTGTGACAAAAGGGTCACTCACACACTCTCTAGAAGTCTGCTCCAGGTGATCCCTGTCCTGAATGCCCCCCGATCCAACACCCTAAACCATTATCCCTTCCTTGTCATATTGCCATAATAAGATCTCCAAGTTTTTACTTTCAACCACATACCTACCAATCAGGATTTGGGAATGAACTATGGACTAGAGTAGACTTACAGCTATTCTATTATAGACATATTGTGATTCTAGGAAAGAAAGAAATTACATCATTGATATGGAGGCAGTGGCTACTGGCAGCTCTGGGGGCAGGGAGAGGGAAGGACAGTTGTAATATGGGGGCTTTTTCAGGACTTGAGTATCATCCTGAATGACATTGCAATGAGAAATATATGCCATTTTATATCATCCCATAACACGTAGATCTGTGTGGGAGAGAGTGTAGACTACAATGTGAACTATGGTCCATGCTCAGCGGTAATGCACCAGAATGTGTTTATGAATTGCAATGAATGTGTCACACCAATGAATGATGTTTATGTGGGAGGGTGTGGGAGGGTGGGGACTGGGAAATATGGGAATCCCTATATTTTTTGTGTTATATTTATGTAAGGTAAGTATCTTTTTAAAAATTAAAAAAAATAAAAATTAAGAATAGCTCTAAAAAAAATAAACACCATTAAATGCCTGTCCTGCCCAAATTGATTTGCAGATTTTTTTTTTTAATAAAAACTGAATACATTTTATTAACTCTAGAGACAAAAGGGTAAGCTCAAGGCATTAGGCTCAAGGCAGAAAATGATGGTCCATCTTTATGCTCTCAGAACTATCACTTTTTTAGTTCACCAAAATCAGTTTATTAGTTCTTACCGCATCATTTTCCTTTTCATAAAAATAGATGTATCTGTTCAGAATTTCTATAAAAAGCTGCACTTTAGAGAGGGGTCCATGCACTGGTTTGCTATTTTTAGAGCTTTCTTTAGGCACTCCATTACCCTCTTGCCTCCATGAAGCTCTTCTCCATTTTTGTCTGTGTTTCTGCCAGACCAGAAGAGATGTGCACAGGTGCTCACTGCTCGGCCCTGATCAGGCTTCTTCAGAAGCTTGGATGCAGCAAGTGCACACTGAGTCCTCAAGGGTTCATGATTCTCTTCAATGAAGCACTTCATCCTCTCAAAAGTACCAATTATCAAGGTGATGGCAGCCAGCTGTGCTTTGGAATCGCCGATTTCATCTTCATAAAGAGAAAATGCCTGGGACATAAATTCATATGCTACTGTTTCATGATTTTCAAAACCAATTTCTCCAGCAGCTAGAGCCCCTTGAAGAAAAAGTCTTAGGGGTAATTCTGCCAGCTCAGCTTTGATCAAAGCACTGATAGTCTGGTGAGCAAATGAAAAAATCTTCTGGCATTTCTTTTCCCATTTGTCATCCACTTTAGAACTCTCTTTGTAGTGAAAAGCCAGCTGGTAAGCTGCAAATACCAAAGGTGGCAGTGTGAAGCGAATCCGTTGATTTCCACCAGCTCCAAAATGTTTTCGTGCTGTGTTTAAAATCAAGTACTGTTGATCAGGGTCCTCAGACGGCAGAAGATGAATGAATCGGCCTACAAGACTCTGCTCATCAGCAAAGTCTTCTGGATCAGGGTCTTCTACAGGTTGATCTGGCTGGTCCTTAATCAATGTGGATACCAAATTCATTATTGAATCCACCTGGTCTTGAGAGACAATTTCTGTGTTATAATCCAGAACATTACTGAGCACATAACAACTCATGCTTTTTCTGGACTCATAGTCAAAGAACTCAAAGAGTGGATGAAAATGTTTTAATTTCAAAACTGTTAAAATATTGTTGTAAGTGTCAACAGGTATCTTCAAAAGTCTGGTGAGCTCCTTTGAAACTGCACTACTGGTAACAATATGTTCAAGGTTGAGCTTATTAAATATCTCCACTGTTGTTTCTAGAACTTTATCAACATAGTCCACACGATCAGGGTAACATTTCATAGCAAGATTTATGAGAGAAACTTGTAAAGATACAACATCCTCTGAGGGCATGTCTTGTCTAGACTGTATTACTGTAGCAACCTGCTGTGAAAATATGTCAAAAAGTTTAATATCTGCTGGGATTCCAGGTCCATCTTCACGGTGAGCAAATAAAGCTAATCCATCAATTAAAGCTATGATTATGTTTTTCACATTTACATTTTGGTGTAACTCAGCACAAGCCCGAAGAAAAGGATTCAAAGTCTGAAGGTGAAATTCATCAGGGAAAACCTGAATAATACACTCCATGAGATATTCTTGAGCCAAAGCATCCCGACAATTTACAACTTGCTCCAATATACCAGTCAAAACAATCTGTTTGTAACATTCCACATTTACACCTTCCAACTGACTGAGGCGCACCAAATTTGTTCCCACTAAAATTCTTAGTTCTTGTCTTTCTCGTTCTCTCTTTTCTCTGTCACGGCTATGCCCTTGATGTTGCATTCGCACCCAGAGCTTGTTCATTTCTGCAAAGTTGAGTAGGACAAAATCCATGGAATCACTGATATCACCAGTTGTTTCTTCATCTGTTGGCTCTCCTTCATCAGGTAAGATGTTTCTGGTACACTGAAGAAGATAATTTCGAAGAAATAGACCCCTCAAGGGATGTTGCACACCACGGCACATTTCTACCAAATCTTTTAAAATATCTTTTCTGGACTGAGGAAATGACTTGACATATACAACTCCAACTGTGATCAACAGATAAAGCCTAGGAATAATGTTTCCAGCATATTGTATGAGTTCATAGAGATCTGCCACTTTCCTTCCTTTAGCAAATTCATCTGTCAGATAGACCTCCAAATAGTGCAGTTCATCAGAAATAGCCATATAAAGTTCTTGGTAGCTCTTTGGTGATAACATAGAAGTCCGGAGTTCACCAAGCATATTAGAAGCATGTTTCAAAGCATCCATAAGCTTGTTTTTGTCCAGGCATCTTTTCATTTGGAATGACTGGACCTTCACAGCCTGTATGGCTTCATCCAAGAGCTTTTCCTGCTCATCTTGAGGTGACTGCTGTGTTGTAGGCTCATTTTGTTGCTTCTCAGCTTAAACACCTTTCCTCTGAGGAAGATATAAAGCAGAAATCTTTCAGCAAAATAGGTCTCCACAAACTTCCTTTACCAATGCCTCTCCCCAGGAATCCTTTGTAGGAACTAGACACAGGATTCACATTTTGAGGAAGGTCAAGTTTACCGGCCAACTGGCCCACCATGATTTGCTGCCATCACTCAGAGGAGCTAAAGAGAATACTTCCAGCAAGTAAAATAATTGGATTTCATTACTAAGAGAAGAGCAGTGGGGAATCCCTCGGTCGGCAAGAAGGAAACAGCAGGAGAGAAAGGGAACGTTTAACGAGTTCGTCAAGAAGGAAAGCCTGGAAATGGGGTGGACGGCCCCACCCACATTCACCCCAGCCTTGGCGAGTACTCCATCTGATTTGCAGATTTAACACAATCTCAATAGAAGTTAAAACAGCATTTTTCTTTCTTAATTGGAAAAGGTAACTATGAAATTTGATTGAGAATTTTTTTTGTTATAGGTTTTTTTGGATCTATTTTTTTATTTTTTATTGTTTTTTTTTTTTTTTTTTCATTCATCTTATTTGCTAAAACTGAATACATCATCTGCAGAGGACTCTTGCAAGGTGATTAGTTGATGAGCATCATCAGTCTGAGAATCTCCCTAGAGACCTAAAAGGCAAGACTGTTTTTCCTGGGTTGTTTTGTTGCTGTTGTTTTGTTTCTTGTTTGTTGTATTATCCCTTTCTTTACTACCCAGATTTCTTTTACTTCTTTTTTTCAACCTACTTTATTTCTTTTTTTACTTTATTTTTCTATTTTATGTCTTCTGTTGCTTTTCTTTCATTCTACCACTACTTGTTTGATCTACAGATTTTCTTTTTTTCTCATGTTTACTTTGTTTTCTTTTTTCTCTTCTTACTTTCCCAGTATTTTAATTCATTCTATTTTTTCTATATATTGTTTTTCATTTCAGTTTTTTCTATTCCACCTTTTAATTTCTTATTCCTTGGCATTTTTATGATATTATACACATATTATTTATTTTCCTAGATTTTGTGCAGTTCCTCTTCTACCTTTCATTATTATTTTTGCTAGTATACTTTTGCTCTTATCTATTTCTTTTTATGTAGTCCTAAATTTTTTTTTCCCTAGGAAAAATATTCAACTGTAAGGATATAAAATAAGAAGAATCAAGTGTCAAAAAGGAACCTTACTACATTAAAAAAACAACAACAATATTAAACCCTAGAATAGAAAGAACAGCTAATCAACTACATAAGCCCATCAAGATATTCAGATGCCTAGACAAAAACAAATATTACAGGCCATACTAAAAATATCGAAAGACATGGCCCGGTATAATGAACAAACTGAAAAACAGGAGGAGATACAGAATGTGGAAAAACTACTCAAGGATTTCCAAACAAATTGCATAAATCAATATTCAACATAATGAAGAGAAGGAAGAGAAAAAGGATATCAGGAAAACACTGTGGGAACATACTGAAGAAATTGTAATATTACATGAAAAGATAAGAGATCTGATGGTGATGAATAACACAAGGTGAAATATCAAAAATACACTGGATTGCATCCGTATGGGTGATGGTTCAAAACCTTCTCTTCTCTTTCTATTTCTTGTAAACCTAGCTTACAGACAGTAGCTCTCTGAGAATGCTCAATTTCCTTAATTCATGTCAGTGAGGTCATGTACTGTTCATCCTTCAATGCCTGGCTTGCTTCACTCAACATAAGGTCTTCAAGATTCATCCATGTTATTCCATGTGTTAGCACTTTACTCCTTCTTACAGCTGAGTAATATTTCATTGTATGTAAGTACCATATTTTGTTTATCCATTTATCTGTTGATGAGCACCTGGGTTGATTCCAACTTTTGGCAATAGCGAACAATGCCACTATGAATATTGGTGTGCATTTATCTGTTTGTGTCTTTGCTTTCAAATTTTCAGGGTATATACCCAGCAGTGGAATCACTGGAGCACATGGAAGTTCTATAGTTAGTTTTTTGAGGAACCACCAAACTGTCCTCCATAGTGGCTGGATCATTCGGCAATCTCGCCAGCAGTGAATGAGGGCTCCCATTCCTCCACATCCTCTCCAACACTTATAGTCTGCTGTTTTTTTAATAGCCATTCTAATGGGTGTAAGATGGTATCTCATTGTAATTTTGATTTGCATTCCCTAATAGCTAGCGATGTTGAGAATCTTTTCATATGCTTTTTAGCCATTTGCAATTCTTCCTCAGAGAAGTATCTATTCAGGTCGCTTGCCTGTTTTTTAAATAGGCTGTTTGTCTTTTTATTTTTGTGGTGTAGGGTTTCTTTATATATGCAGGATATTAGGCTCCTATCAGATATATGGTTGCCAAGTATTTTCTCCTTTTGAGTAGGCTGCCTTTTTACTTTCTTGACAATGTCCTTTGAGATGCAGAAATTTTTAATTTTGAGGAGATCCCATTTATGTATTTTATCTTTTGCTGCTTGTGCTTTGGGTGTGAAGTTCATGAAACCATTTCCTATTACAAGGTCCTGTAGATGTTTCCCTACATTATCTCCCAAGGTTTTTATGGTCATGGGTCTTATATTTAGATCTTTGATCCATCTTGAGTTGATTTTTGTTTAAGATGTGAGATGGTGTTCCTCTCTCATTCTTTTGGGTATGGCTATACAGTTCTTCAAGCACCATTTGTTGAAGAGGCTATTCTCTCCCAACTGAGTGTGCTTGGTGGCCTTGTTGAATGTCAGATGACTGTATATGTGAGGATCTATATTAAAACTCTCAATTTGGTTTCATTTGTCAGTATGTCTATCTTTGTGCCAATGCCATGCAGTTTTGTCCACTGTAGCTTTGTATTATGTTTTAAAGTCAGGTAGTGTGATACCTCCAACATCATTTTACTTTTTCAATATGTCTTTGACAATTTGGAGCCTCTTACCCTTCCAAATAAATTTTGTAGTTAGTTTTTCTAATTCATTAAAAAACACAGTGTTGATTTTTATGGGATTGCATTAAATCTGTAGATTAGTTTTGGTAGGATAAACATCGTGATGAGGTTTAGTTTTCCTATCCATGAACAGGGAATATTTTTTCCATTTATTCAAGTCTTCTTTGATTTCATTTAACAGTGTTGTGTAGTTTTCTGTATATAAGTCCTTTACATCTTTAGTTAAATTTATTCCTACGTATTTGATTCTTTTAGTTACTATTGTAAATGGTATGTTTTTTTATTTCCTCCTCAGATTGCTTGTTATTGGTATACAGAAATGCCACTGATTTTTGAGCATTGATCTTATAACCAGAAAGAAAAAGAGAGAACAGATGCAAATATATAAAATAAGGAATGAGCAAGGGGATATCACTACTGACCCCACAGAAAGAAAGAGTATCATAAGAGGATATTTGAAAAATTATATGCCAACAAGAATGATAATTTAGAGGAAATGGACAAGTTTCTAGAAACCCACAAACAGCCTACATCGATGAAAGACGAAACAGATGAACTCAACAGTCCAATTACAAGTAAAGAGATAGAATCAGTCATCAAAAACCTCCCAACTAAGAGGAGCCCAGGACCAGATGGCTTCACTGCTGAATTCTACCAAACATTCCAGAAAGAGCTAACACTGATTCTACTTAAGCTCTTCCAAAAAATTGAAGTAGAAGGAATATTGCCTAACTCATTCAGTGATGCCAACTTTACCCTAATACCAAAACCAAATAAAGATACCACAAGAAAGGAAAATTACAGACCAATTTCTCTAATGAACCTAGATGCTAAAATCCCCAACAAACTACTTGCTAAACGCATTCAACAACATATCAAAAAGATTATACACCATGACCAAGTGGATGTCATCCTGAGTATGCAAGAATGGTTCAATATAAGAAAACCAATCAATGTAATACACCACATAAACAGATTGAAAGAAAAAAATCACATGATCATCTCTATAGATGCAGAAAAAGCATTAGACAAAATACAGCACTCTTTCCTCATAAAAACACTACGAAAGATAGGAATAGATGGAAACTTTCTGAAAATGATTAAGGGTATATATGAAAAACCCAAAGCTAACATCATTTTCAATGGTGAAATCCTAAAAACCTTCCCTCTGAGATCAGGAACTAGACAAGGATGCCCACTAACACCACTCCTACTTAATATTGTCTTAGAAGTACTTACGCAAGCACTGAGACAAGAAAAGGACATAAAAGGCATCCAGATTAGAAAAGAAGAAGTAAAAATTTCATTATTTGCAGATGACATGATCCTATACATAGGAAGCCCTGAGAAATCTACAACAAGGCTTCTAGAACTTATAAAGGAGTTCAGTAATGTTGCAGTTTATAAGATCAATGCTCAAAAATCAGTAGCATTTCTATACACCAGTAATGAGCAAACTGAGGATGAAATCAGGAAAAAAATACCATTTACAACAGTAAAAGAATCAAATACCTAGGAATAAATTTAACTAAAGATGTAAAGGACTTATATACAGAAAACCACACAACACTGTTAAAGGAAATCAAAGAATACTTAAATAAATGGAAAAATATTCCCTGTTCATGGATAGGAAGACTAAACATCATCAAGATGTCTTTCCTACCCAAACTTATCTACAGATTTAGTGCAATCCCAAGATAAAGTCAACACTGTATTTTTTAAGGAATATATTTCCAGAGGCAAGAGGACCCGAATTGCCAAAGACATATTGAAAAAGAAAAGTGAGGTTGGAGGTATCACACTACCTCACTGTAAAACATACTATAAAGCTAGTGATCCAAACTGCATGGTATTGGCACAAGGGTAGACCTACTGACCAATGGAATCAAATTGAGAGTTCTGATATAGATCCTCACATATACAGTTATCTGATATTTGACAAGGCCATGAAGGCCACTCAGTTGGGAGTGAATGGCCTCTTTAACAAGTGGTGCTTGAGGAACTGGATATCCATATCCAAAAGAATGAGAGAAGAATACCATCTCACACCTTATACAAAAATCAACTCAAGATGGATCAAAGATCTAAATATAAGAGCCAAAAACCATAAAGACCTTGGACGATAATGTAGGGAAGCATCTACAGGACCTTGTAATAGGAAATGGCTTCATGAACTTCACAGCCAAAGCACGAGCAGCAAGAGAAAAAATAGATAAATGGGATCTCATCAAAATTAAAAACTCCTGCACCTCAAAGGATGTTATTAAGAGAATAAAAAGGCAGCCTACCCAATGGGAGAAAATATTTGGCAACAATTTATCTGATAGGAGCCTAATATCCTGTATATGTAAAGAAATCCTACACCTTGAAAATAAAAGGACAAACAACCCATTTAAAAAATGGGCAAGTGACCTGAAAAGACACTTCTCCAAGGATGAAATACAAATGGCTAAAAAGCACATGAAAAAATGCTCAACATCGCTTGCTATCAGAGAAATTCAAATCAAAACTACAGTGAGATACCATCTTACAGCCATCAGAATGGCAGCTATTAAAAAAACAGGAGACACTAAATGTTGGAGAGGATGTGGAGGAATAGGAACCCTCATCCACTGCTGGTGGGACTGCGGTATGTTTCAGCCACTGTGGAGGACAGTTTGGCGGTTCCTCAGAAAACTAGCAATAGATCTTCTGTATGATCCAACCATTTCACTGCTGGGTATATACCCAGAAGAACTGAAAGCAAAGACACAAACAGATATATGCACACCAATGTTTATAGCGGCATTGTTCACCATTGCCAAAAGTTGGAATCAGCCCCGGTGCCCATCAACAGACGAATGGATAAGCAAAATGTGGTACGTACATACAATGGAATATTACTCAGCTGTAAGAAGGAATAAAGTGCTAACTCATAGAATAACGTGGATGAATCTTGAAGACCTTATGTTGAGTGAAGCAAGCCAGGCACTGAAGGATGAACAGTATATGACCTCACTGATTTGACTGAGGAAAGTGAGCAGTCTCTGAGAACCAGTGTCTGAAACATAGGTTAACAAGGGAGAGTAAGAGATGAGCAGACTTTGAGCCATCACCCATATGGACATAATCTATGGTAAAGGGATAGAGTATAGTTGCATATTGATGGATAGGACAGATGGGTAGTGATATTACTGGGTTTGGTGGTGCAGCATTGACAGGTGGGTAGATTAGGAAGGGCAGGTTCAAATACCCAGGGCATGCATGTAACTATGAATCTTGACATTCCATGAGTGAAGACAGGGCAGTGTCATATGCCCCAGAGGGGTGGGGAGGAAGGAACAGTTAAGATCTAATGGGGTATTTAGTGGTCATGGGAAAGGTTTTTCATTATCTTACAGTAATGGACACAAGACATGGTAAATATCATCAAAACTTATTAAACTGTATCGTCTAAATTGTAAACTATACTGTAAATCATTGACAATGTTTAGTTGCTATATTTTGCTATCTGTATAACAGTTATAACAATGCTAACATCCAAAAAAAAGGGGGGGGTTAATATGGGGAGGCGAAGGGGGGTGGTTTGGTATCTGGGAGTCTCTGGTACTCTTTGTGTGACTTTGCTGTGACCTAAAACTTCTTTGAAAATTAAATGAAAATTTGGGAGACAATGGAGATTGAGAGGGGGAAGGTGTCATGGCACACCAGACATCCAGTAACACAGTGATAAAAGGAAGGAAAAAAAAGAAAAGAGAAAGGAAAAAAAAAAGAATAAATATATATATTTATATTTTAAAGGCATTTCCTTTGCTTTTTTGCCCATTTTTTAAAATTCCCAATTCGCTAATTATATTTTGTTTTGTTTTGTTTTTCGTTTGATTGCTTTTTTTTTTTCCCCTGAGTTTCTTTATGTTTGTCTCTTGCATGTAAGCTTATCATTGTTGTTTCTTTTTCCTATTAAGTGTATTTGATTATTTTATGGACTACATGTTCATGGAAGATTTGGATCACAGAAGGGTTACAATGGGTACTGCAGGGGATTATTGGTGGGGGGTGTCTGGGAGGGGGGATTCATGGGAGTTAGTTCATCCAAATATACATGAAAGATATACAAAATAGTTCAAAAGATCAAAAGATGGAGCATGATCATGGTGGGTGGACAATCACACAATAAATGAAGGAATCTGAATTCCTAGCCTGGAGAGCTGTGCCACGTTCTCCAAGGGAGCAGCAACAGTCCTCTGAGTTCAGGAACAGTGTCTGATAAAAGAGGGTGACCCACTGATGAGTTATTTTTATTGATGACCACCCTTATGAGTCTTTGCTCTTGTAACTGAAACTTAGCTTACTGTTATGGGGTTACTAAGGGTTGCCACCTGAGAGCCTCCTTGTTGCTCAAATGTGGCCTCTCTCTAAGCCAAACTCAGCATATGATTGCACTACCTTCCCCCCAATGTGGGACATGACTCCCGGGGTGAGCCTCCCTGTCAACGAGGGATTAAAACCAAGTGCCAACTGACAACACAACTGGAAAAAGACCTTGAATAAAAGGGGGAAAAGGTAAAGACAAATGAGTTCAAGTGGCTAAGAGGCTTCAAAAAGAGTCGGGAAGTCATCCCAGAGGTAACGCTTATGCACACCTCATAGAACATCAAAGTGCATATCACCCCACACAGAGGGGCTCTTGAGACCTCTGGAGACACCCAGGTCCTATATAAGGGGGGATAGCCCCAGAGACTGATGCTTTATCAGTGCGCTCTATTTTGGAATCTGTGCTACTGAGAGTGACAGAATTGGACTCAAATAAGTCCTCCCTGCACATGGTTCATCAGTCCCTTCTATTCAAACCCATATGTGATGCTGGAGGTTTTAGGTATACTTTCAGAGACTGGAGCCTCTGACCTACCTATGTGCCAAGTGTGCGTGGAATCTTGGTGGAGCTGCAACTCCTACCCTACAGCTCAATGGACTCATCCAAGTCACCTGGTGAGGAGACAACGATGGGCAACGGCCAGCCCAGGGAATGGAGAACGTCTGCATCTGCAGGCAGGATCATCCCACCCACCATATCCATGGGATATAAGCCCTCTCTCACTTGGAGGTGGAATGGACATCACCATCCCAGTCCCCTCAGGATTGGGGGGAGAACTATGGACTAGAGTGGACTTGATGTTATTCTGTTGTACACATATGGTGATTCTAGCAATGGAAGAAATTATAACAGTGAGGTGGAGCCAGTGGCCACTGGACACTTTCAGGGCAGGGAGGGGATGTGCAGTTGAAATAGAGGGGCTTTTTCGGGAGTTGGAGTTGTCCTGAGTGTCGATGTGGCAACGGAAGTAGACCATTTTAAGTCAGCACACACCATTCAGAACTGTGTGGGAGAGAGTGTGGTCTACGATGTGAACTGTGGTCTATGGTTGATGGCAAGGCCCCAGGATGTGTAAGTCCATTGAGAGTGTGGGGCCACACTTTTGGGAGATGTTTTGTGGGATGTGGTGGGAGGTGTGGGAGGTGGGGAACATAGGAATCCCGGTAGGTTCCATGTATTATTTTAGGTAATCTAAGCACCTCTTACAATATATTTATATATATATAAATAACATTTTTGTAAACAAATGCACATATATGCATATATATTTATATATCATTTTACAAATATTGGTATATATTATGAAAATTTTGATTTTTACCCACAATAAAAAAATAAATAAATTAAATTTTAAAAAATGGTCAGAATGAACTTATAAATAGAATGCAAAAAGAAATTATGCAACTAGGAGAAAGTATTTGAAAAACATAGTTTTTAAAAAGAATTATTATTTAGAATATATAAAATATTTTACATATTAATAAGAAAAATGAACAACCAAATTAAAATTGTACCAATATTTTGAACGTTTACTTCATTAAAGAAGATTAAACTTTGCAAATAATAGAAGAAATGATGCTAGAGAGCATTAACCATAATGTAAATGAAAATATTACTGCTTCTTGCCACTTGAATGGCTAAAATTAAAGATTGATCATAT
>JAKSZT010020697.1:3540430-3551179 GCA_026826555.1 Tolypeutes matacus
TGAAGGTGGCAAAAGCAAAAAATGGAGGCCAAAGAAAGTGTGAGTGAACCAGTTATTTATGAATTTTTGCCTTGGTCAGACTCTTCCAATTTTATCCTTTTTCTTATTTCCTCAAGCCTATATCTGTCCCTATCTATCCATTGATAGGGAATATTTAGACACTTCTAGACTATTTTAGTATTCTTAAAGATATGAGAAAAACCCTAGGTTAACACAATATAGCCTAGATATTTAAAAGCAATCATAAATTATAAATAGGTGATTATTTCTTCTCTAATTATCAACTTTTCTAGAACATTTTGATTTTATTAAATATCTCTTAGATGATCTCTTTCATTTAAGAGTGTAAAAAATAATATTTTACTCTGTGTTCTGATATTTTTGTTAAATGGGCCTTGTTGAGGAAGATTCCTTCTATTTCTACCATTTGAAGAATTTTGTCAAGAAAAGATGTGAATTTTGTCAGCTACCTTTTCTGCATTCCTAGAGATGATCATGTGATTTTTCTCCCTCAATCTGTTAATGTGGTGTATTACAATATTTGCTTCTCTTATATTGAACCATCTTTGCATATGTGGGATAAAATCCACTTGGTCTTGTTGTATAATTCATTTTATATTTTGTTGGATTCATTTTGCAAATATTATTTCAGGATTTTTTTCATCTAAGTCCATTAGAGATGGATTGTTAATGTTCTTTTGTTGTGATATCTCTAGGTAGCTTTGGTACAAAGTGATATTGGCTCCATAGAATGAGTCAGGTAATGTTCACTTCTCTTCAAATTTTTTGAAGAGTTTGAGTAGGTTGGTATTAGTTCTTTTTGAAATGATATGTAGAATTTGGTACTGGTCCTTTATTTACTTGGAAGTTTTTGGTGACTGATTCAATCTTATTACTTATAATTGGTCTGTAGATGTCTTCTATTACTTTTTTCATCAAGGTAAGTTATGTGCTTCTAGAAATATATTTGTTTCATCTAAGTTGTCCAACTTGTTGGCATACATGCAGTTAGGGTCTTTGATTTTAGCTTTTTCTTCTTTTTTAAATGTAGGCATTGAGGGCTATAAATTTCCCTCTATGATCTGACCTAATTACATCTCATAAGTTTTGATATATTGTGTTCTCATTTTCATTTGTATCAAAATAATTATTGATTTCTCTTGCAATTTACTCCTTGACCCACTGATTGTTAGAGCCTATTGTTTAAATTCCATGTATTTGTGAATTTTCTAGTTCTCTGCCCATTATTGATTTCAGGCTTCATCCCCTTGTGGTCAGAGAAAGTCCTTTGTATAATTTCAATCTTTAAAAATTCTTTGAGACTTTTTCCATGACCTAACATATAATTTATCCTGAAGAATGATCCATGAGTGTTCAAGAAGAGGGTATATCCTGCTGTTTGAAGGTGCAATGTTATGTATGTATCATTAGGTGTAGTTCCTTTAACATATTATTCACGAGCTCTGTCTCTTTATTGATCCTCTGTCTAGATATTCTGTTTAATGCTGAAGTGGTGTATTCAAGTGCCTTACTATGACTGTAGAGTTGTCTATTTCTTCCTTCAGTTTTGTCAGTGTTTGCCTCATTTATTTCAGGACATCTTGGTAAGTTGCATAAATATTTATGACTGTTCTTTCTTCTTGTTAGATTGCCCCTTTTATTAGAATATAGAGTCCTTCCTTGTCTCTTAAAACAATTTTATATTTAAAGTCTATTTTGTTCAATAATAGTATATCTACCCCAGGACTTTTTTGGTTACTCTTTGTGCAGAAAAATCATTTTCCAACCTTCACTTGAAATTATTTGTGTCCTTTGATCTAATGTGAATCACTTGTGCATAGCATGTAGATCATATTTCTATACATTCTGTCAATCTGTCTCTTAATTATGGCCTTTAATCCATTAACATTCAATGTCATCACTGTAAACTCAGTAATTACTTCAGCCATTATAACTTTAGGCTTATATATGTTATATCTTATTTTTGCTTCCTTTTTGATACTTTTAGTTATAGTTTATAATAATCTTCCTTTCTAAACTGTAGACCAAACCTCCCTCTCCGGTCTTTTCTTTTCAACCTGCAGATGATCAAAATTGGTTATAGGTGTGGTTTGTCTTGGATCAATATTCCCCTTCGGCTTTGGGCTTCTGAAACTTAGAATAAGTTATCTGCTCTAATATACAAAGAAGGAACATTCATAAGATAAAGGCTCCAATTGCCATAGGGAGAAATTGGAAGGAAAACAGAGATCACAATCTCCAAACAATTCTGAGACCCTGAAGGGCATACTTCTTTACATTTAAAGGTTGAAAAGTCATCTATAGGATGATACTTTGTCCTCTGGCCTTGAAGGAGGACTTTCGCAGCAGGTCTACTCTCCCCAAACACTGGGGAGAGGGCTCTAATATCTCCAAGAATTGGGTTAAATTACCATGCCTTCATCAAGGATAGGGATGACAGCCAAATGCTAGGCTCCAACCTCCTAAAACATCTGGGTGGCTGCCAGCTTCTCCACCACCCCCTGGCATCTGAGAACATTGGGTGATAACACTCTTGCTGAACAATGGGGCAGAAAGTAGGGCCTCTCCAAACTCTCAGACATATTCACCCTTTCCACGTACAAGGTGGGTCCTCTACCTTGGCCTGAGAAGTCTTCAATATAGACCTCAGCTTTCATGGTTCTGCCTATGAAGTCATTTTTCCTTCAATCTGTCCCTTTTACTCCAGGATGGCAGTGGTTCATTCACACAGATCTTGCAAAAAATGGTCAATTGCATGTAGCACACATGGGTCCTAACCATCAAACAAGAGATTTTTTCCACAAATTCTTTCTGGATAAGTGACCTGCACTGAAATTGCTGACTAGTTCCATGTTCAGTTAAATCCTCACATGAGACACTATTCTCTGGGAACTCACTTTCTGGGAGATCAGAATTTTCCAAATCATCAATTTCTCATTTCTCTGGGCCCAGGAGCTCAGTTCTCCTTATCCATTTCCTCTCACATTTTACTATAAGCTGCAAGAAAAACCAGGCTTCACTGTTCACATTTAGTTTGGAAATGTCTTCAGCAAAATATCCAGGCTTGTCATTTTCAAATTCTGCCTCCATCTGACATCAGAACACAATTTTTCCATGTTCTCTGCCTCATGAAAGCAAGAATTGCCTTTCTTCCATTTTACAGTGAACCATTTATCATTTCTAAGTCCTCTTTAGAAGTAACTTTGGCATCCATATTTCTTTTTTTTTTTTTTTTTTTTTTAAGATTTTATTTATTTATTCATTTATCCCCCCCCCTGCTGCTTGCGCTTGCTGGGGCAGCCAACCACGCCGCGCGGGTGGGCCCGCCCCCACCAGGAGGCCCCAGGAACCAAACCCGGGGCCTCCCATATGGTAAACGGGAGCCCCACTGATTGAGCCACAGCCGCTTCCCCGTTGGCATCCATATTTCGACCAGCAGTCTCTTCAAAGCAATCTAGAACTTTTCTATCAACCACCTCACAATTCTTCCTGTCTCTAGTCATTAACCAATTTTAAAACCTTCTTAACATTTTTGTTATATGCAATAGCAGCAACCCACTCCTGGCACCAAAATCTGTTTTAGACTGATAAATATTCCAAAGGTGCCATACCAGAAATGGGTTGAATTTTACAATAGTGATTTATTAGCTTATAAGTCTTCAGTCTGAGTCCATGAAAATGTCCAAATTATGTAATCATCAGGCAATACTTTCTCCCTGAAGATTGGCTATTGGTGATCCTGGGCATGTCTTTCACATGGCAAGGCACATGGAGGTGACTACTGGTCTCTCCCTTATTTCCAGCTTTCATTATTTTAGCTGAATCACTTTTCATCATATTCTCTCTGAATTTCATTCCATTATAAAGGACTCCAATATGATGATTAAGACCAACCTGGCAAGACCTTAGTGAAATAACCTGATCAAAAGACCCTTAACTTAAGTATTCTAATCAAAAGGCCCTACATACAATAAGTTTCCAATCACAGAAATGGATTAGCTTTAACAACGTGATTTTCTTGGGCCTATTCCATTTCAATCTATTCCTCTTCCTTTTCTCAAGCATCTATTTCAACAAAGTTAGTCACTTGAAATAACTGGGTTACAGTTGATTTTTCAGGTTATTGATTTTATTGCTCTATCTACCTTTACATACCTAGATTACTCTTGAAAATTATCCTTATTGCATGGTAAATCCTTGAATTACAAAACATGATTTTAAGCTGTTGAAATTTCATTTTCTATATAGGAGTCAAAGTTATTGGACAATGTTCTTAACAACTGTTAGAAAGATAATTTGCTAACAGTAATATTTTGATAATAATACCAGGCATTAATTTTTCTATGGTTAAAAAAAGCAATAGTCATTTATTGGTTTGAACTTGCAACCATATTGTGACAAAGTCCACACAGGTTTCCCAATTTATGAAGGAGATAAATTAAATTCAGAAACAAATCATGTGGTACCCAAATTCACACATTATGGTATCATAAATAATAGAGTCCAGGTAGTAACTCTTTCTCTGGCCACAAACGTTTCCCACTTATGTTCTAGAAATTTTCTTTTTATTATGTGGTGTCAGTTTCTTTAGGTATTTTAGAAAAAACTTATATTGAATGATAATAGAATACAAAAATGAAGGCTACATTTCAAACAATTGAGGGGAAATTGATTTGAAAAATATGATAAATATGATACATGGAGTCCAGGGCAAAGCCACAAAGGTAAACTGTCTTGTACTTCTCTTAGTTTTAACTATTGTTTTAATCTGTGGTTAACTTTAGAATATAATTTTAATTGTAATGTTGGTAGAAATAAATATACTTCTGTTATAAAATGTCAGCATTTTGCTGTCACAAATAAAAAGATAAACAAGCAAGAAAAAATTAATCAAACCAATTGCATTTGCTTATTGCAGAGAGTTTTTTCTTCCCTTTAAGTATATAGGTATCATTACAACAATCCTTCATTTAATTTTTACCTAATGTTTAGATAGCATATATTCCACTAGTGAACACAGTTACAACTTTACTTTTGCTTTTACATTGTTAAACAAACACTTTGCACAAATTATACTTGTATCATTAAAAATTTGAAGTTTGTAAGGATCAAGAGCTACATCTTTCCAAGTAATCAACCATATATTAAATTGGAATTGGATAATGTCTGCTACTTAATAATATTTTTATATTATTTCAGTTGGCTGAATAAATGCATATACTTTTATTAATGTCAAGATTGAATGTAATGATCTGAAAGATTTATGGAAATTTTAATGATTTTTATTAAATATTAGATTTTCATTTTCTGAAATACAGGAATCATGCCAAACATAGTTTCATGAAATGTATGTTATTATCAATATTATCCATAAAGTTTTCTGACACTGACTTATGAATTTTGCCTCTTTAGATTACTGTTAGCCTTTTTTTTCCTGTTATGCCTTTTTATTGCACTGGATCTTGGAAAAAAGAATAATGTAACTGTGTAATTTTTTATGACTTTCCCAAAACAAACACATGGACAATCTATTTTGTATTAATTTTAATTTGTTACATTGTAATTTGAATGGGAAACTTTTTTATATTTCTATCTCATGCAGTCAACAAATTGACCTACCCATGTATTTCTTCCTTAATTGCCTTTCATTTTCTGACCCTTGCTACACATCCACAGTAATACCCAAACTAATGACTGACTTACTGGCAGAAAGGAAGATCATTTCATACAG
Source organism: Tolypeutes matacus (assembly GCA_026826555.1). Taxonomy (NCBI): domain Eukaryota; kingdom Metazoa; phylum Chordata; class Mammalia; order Cingulata; family Chlamyphoridae; genus Tolypeutes; species Tolypeutes matacus. Next base: position 3,546,183 of record JAKSZT010020697.1, read on the forward strand.
TAACTACATGATACAGCTGTTTATCATTCATTTCCTTGGAGTCATCAAGATCTTTATCCTCACAGAGATGGCTTATGATCACTATGTGGCCAGGTACAAGCCCCTGCACTACATCATCACCATGGGCAGGTGCAGAAATATTGGGTTCATCAGAGCTAATCATACTGGGTGATTGATACACTGCCAGTCAGTTTCTTCTCACCATCTGGTTACCTTTCTATGGTCCCAATGAGATAGATCACTAGTTCTATGATGTATATCCTTTGTTGAAACTGGCCTGCACCAATACATACAGAATTGATCTCTTGATAATTGTGAATGCAGGTCTGATTGTCTTGGTGTCTTTCATGATTGTGATGGTATCTTATATTCTGATATTTTATCCCATCAGTGCTTACCCTGCAGAAAACCATAGCAAACCCTCTTCTTCTTGTAGTCCTTGCATTACAGTTGTGACCTTATATTTGTGCCTGGTCTATATTTGTGTGATCCTATATTAGACCACCCAAAAATTTTCCAGAAGATGGAAGTGTTTGCTCTTCTCTACACTATCATTGCCCTTCCTGAGCCCTCTTATTAATACTCCGAGAAACATGGAGATGAATGCTTTGAAGAAAATGTCGTGTCATCAGTGCCTTTCAGAAGGGAAGTAACTTGCAGGAAAGGCATTTCTGAATTTCACTCTAGGCCTTTTGAAATACTGCCTATTTAAATTAGGGCCCTAAAATTGATCTGGAATTATATACAAAGCAGAAGTTTTCGCATTGGCCCGTGACTCTTCTTGAATGAAATCTTTTGATTATTTTTCAATTGTTCTTTGTTCTTCTATTCTTCTCACATATCTGTTTCATGTCCTTATCTTTACTTTAACATAGAAAGTCATTTGTTCATCCAGTTGTGCACAGGTAAATCTAACCAGAAGCCATCTGGTAGAAGAGAAAAACAATTTATAGGATCTCTGTCCCAGGATTACAGAAAAAAACTTAGAAGAGTGAATTTTTTGCTGATGCCAACAAATAAATGATTGGAACATATAACTTAATTGGCTACTGAGCATTCATAAACTCTCCTCTATACATATTTAAATTCCTTAATAAAACAATTACATAACCCCACTTCCACTAAACAAGATACTTCTACAGATATATTCTGAAACTGACCGTGAAAAGAAACACAGTATGCTCAATGTCTTTGTAGACATCTCTGTATAAGTTAATTAAAATATTACTTGTTATTCTACTAGGTTACAATACCACCTGAATAATCTGTAGCTTAAGGATTACATTGTAAATTTAACTAAGCAAAAACATCTTTTATATAAAATAATAAGGAAGTAAAATGTAACTCATTCATATACACATATAAGTAATTATATTTGTATACCACATACACATATAACTCTAACAAGTAAAGACAAATTATTACAAATTTAGCTGCTTAAATTGGTCTTAAGGTTTTAGTTAATATTTATATCTTTATTTCTCCCACTTTCTATTCCACTTTCCCTTTGCTCTCAGACTGACACTCAGCTATTAGGATTTATCTAGTAGTTGAACAAAATTTCATTTCTGAATTTCTCACTCCTCAATAGTCATACTATTATTGTTGCTTTATTTTTAAATTAACATTCAATTTTCATCATGGAAATTTTAAGGGATGAGTAAGAGAATGCCCTTTTTTGAAGCAATTCAATAAAATCATTGCTGTGATCCCCGATGAAAGCATAACCTCTTTGTAGCTATGATCACAAACCATCTGTGCTGAAAATGGTGAGAGAGGAAATATTCAGTAGATAGATTTTTAGCATAATAGTAAAAGGAGTTATTTGCATTTACATACCTTCATTCTCATAACTGATTATTCTGGATATGAAAGAAGCAACATTACATATTTGCCAATACATCCTTAAGGATAAAGCCCCAGATTTTCAAGCCATTTACTCTGAATTGATGCTTGAATATTTAGCAAGACATTCCATTACTTTATCATACCAGCCACTCCAGAGTAATGGGGTACGGGGTAAGACCAGTGATTTCCTTGGGAATGTGTTCACCACCATACTTCTTCCACTTTGAAATAATGTACTTGATGGGGCTCAGTGATGTCTGAATAACATGAATATTTTAGTTCCAAGAATTTCTATAAGTTCATGGATTATACTGTTACTTCAAGCATTATGAGAAGAAAGAGTAAATCCATCCACATATTAGCAGAAGTGTCTATTTCTATGAGTACAAATTCTACTCCTTCATTATGGAAAATTTCCATGTAATCAACTTGCCACCAAGTGGCTGAATACTCCCACTGAGGGATAATATATATTGGATACTCAATCTTGGTTTTCAAAGTTTTCATATATATATTTCTCATTCTGCTTGCACTTCTTATAATGTAACATTAACAGTTCTATAAATTTTTGTTATTTATCATCTCTTCCTTTGTACCTGCATAGATCTTTTTTTAGATTTATTTTTAAAGAAGATTTAGATTATATAAATGTTACAATGAAAATATCAGTGTTTCCAATAGACCCCATCTCCTCCCCTCCCACACATTCCCCCATTAACATTTTTCTTTACTGTGGTACATTTGTTACAATTGATGAACACATATTGGAGCATTGCTACTAACCATGGTCTATAGTTTACATTATGTTTTACACTTTACACTGCAGAATTTTATAGGTTTTGACAAAATGTATAATGGATTGTATCTATCATTGCAATATCATGCAGAACAATTTCAAAGTAAAAAAAATGCCCCATGTTACACCTATTTTTTCTCTCCCTCCCCTCAGAACCTCTTTTGAGCACTGCTTTTATATCATTGTTACAAGTTCTTCCATTACTTAAATAAAAATAAGTCGACTTCAGCCCATAGTTGCATTTGCCTCTTATGTTTGTTGATTCTTCAATCTCGAGGATTGGAGGATGGTGATGTCTACTCTGCTTCTGACTGAGAGGGAACTTAGATCCCATGGGGCAGATGGATGGAACTGACTTGCTTGCAGTTGTACATACTCTCTGTTTTTTGAGATGGGTGTTGTCCATCATCATCCTTTTGTTAGTTGTCCTGGGTTTGTCTGATGAACTGGAAAGTAGGTGCTTGCTGCTACTCCTCTGAGATTCAGGGCTCAACTGACATAGGAAGAGCCAGATTTATGTCTCTGTTTATATATTTAACAGGTTTACTGCTGATTATAGATTCAAATGAAATGGGAAGATCCATGTGTAGGGAAATATAAATGAGTTTAACTCTGAAACATTGGGGAGATAGGTTATCATTTCAGCTTCCAGCCAATGACTCACCTTCAGCCTTTTAGTCTTCTGAGACCACAGACATCTTGTAGCATAACCAGGCTGTTCTCATTATACCTTATATAAATTCCTGAGCTACAGAATCCATGAATATATTACCTGATTGTTTTACGTAAAGTTTGGAGGATTTTGTTACACAGGCACAATAGTCACAACGATTTGGCACTCAGTAAGAGCAGCAATGAGATTAACAATGATGAGGGAATTGTTATCTTTATAATTATTTGTAATGCTTCATTCTTGCAGCCATGACATTTTATTCTTGAACCACTGAGTAAAAATTGGGATGGCTGAGATAAGAAGATGAATGACATCCTGAGAACATATAATCTTGTCTATCATTATTGGAAAACTTCTCTGCAGTGAATACCCTTTGGTGGCCATTTGTAAGATTCAGATATTTTCCCACTTTGTCCAGTAAGTCCTTTCATATACATACTTGATTAACACATGCCCTTACCACTTAAACTTCCACCCCATGTTACCAAATCCCTGACCACTCATTGAATTTATTGCCAACTGCTATGAATTGAAATAGACCCATCTCTCTGTCTATACAAAGTGAAAAGCCAAAATGCACTGGCTGAGCTTTGCTCATTGAGAAAATATTCCTTTACTCATCGCTTTAGGAATATTTATGTTTGGTGTTTTAATGTTACAGCATTCCACTTTCAGTTGGCACCATATTTTCATGTAGAGCTAAATGAGCACATGATGATTCTACTAATGAGGATTTATAGAGGCTCCATATACCTTTCTTATTTAGATTTTCTGTTACAAGTCCCAAGTTGAAAATACCAAACTGTAAATAAATATACTTGTGTTATAAAATGTCAATAATTTAATTTTATGTATCATTAAAAAAAATGGTAAACAAACTATTAAAATTAGTCAAAGCATTTCCATTGACATCTTGCAGAGAATATTTTGCTACCTAATAATACGTTTTAAAAGTTTTCATTTAAATGACTGAATGCATTAATTTCTGCTAATGTCCTAGATTGAACATAATGTTGTGAAAGATTACTGGAAGTCATCAAGAGAAGAACAGAAAAGACTTTTATTAAGCATCAATTCTTCATTTTCTGAAGAATTCGAATCATGTTAATTAACAGCTTCATAATATATGTGTTATCATCAATATTAGCCCTAAACCCTTCTGACCTTGACCTATGAAATATGTCTTTTTCAGGTGACTGATATGCATTTTTACATTTTCCTGCACTAGACCTGGGAAATAGAAATGATATCACACTGTTTTTATTCTCTTGGGAATTTATTTTAAAAATCACATAGAAATACTCTGGTTTGTATTGTTTTTATTTTGTTACATTGTTATTTGTTTAGGAAACTTATTCATAATGATATCAATATCATGCAGTTTATTGACCAATCCATGTATTTTCTCCTTAATTGCTTTCCAATCTTTGTTATACCTCCACAGTGATGCTCAAATTAATGACTGACTTACTGGCAGAAAAGAAAACCATTCCTTGTAATATCTGCATGGTAGTTGCATATGAAATTGTGCACAGTGATAAACTTCTGAAAGCCATTTGTGAGGAAACTTAACAGCACACAAAAGAGGATTGATATGGAAGCAGATGTGGTCCAAGAGTTTGGGCATCTGTCTACCATATGGATTGACCTGGGTTCAATCCCTGGGACCTCCTGGTAAAA
>JAKSZT010020697.1:3564601-3578499 GCA_026826555.1 Tolypeutes matacus
TTATGGAAAATAAGTCAGAAATTTAAATTTTGGATCTATCTAGCACATCTAAATGGATAAATCACTAAGCTATATTGTTGAGCAAAAACCATTAGGTACACCATGATCATCACAGTGTTATAAACCATATGTTAAAAAGTCACTCCAAATAATGACTTTCACCATTGAGTCCAATATTAGCTGTGGGTATTTCATATATGCCCTTTATCATGATAAGAGATTTTCCTTCAATTTCTTTCTTTTGGAATTTTGATCAAGAAAGGATGCTGGATTTTGTCAAATGCCTTTTGCATCAATCTAGATGATCATGTAATGTTTCTTCCTTGATTTATTAATGTGGTGTGTTATGCTGACTGATTTTCTTGTGTTGAACCATTCTTGTATGCCTGGGATAAATCCCACTGGATCATGGTATATATTAATAATCCTTTTAATATGTTGTTGGATTTGGTTAGTAAGTTTTGTTGAGGACTTTTCCATATGTGTTCATTAGGGAAATGGGTTTGTAATTTTCCTTTTCTTGTAATTCATTTATCTGGCTTTGGAATTAGGGTGATATTGGCTTCATATAATGAGTTTGGCAGCATTCCCTCTTGTTCAATTATTTGGAAGAGTTTGCATAAAGACTGGTATTAGATCTTTGAATGCTTTGTATAATTCACCTGTTAAGCCATCTGGAACAGGTCTTTTCATTTTGGAGAGTTGTTTGATATCTGTTTTAATCACTGTACTTGTGATTGGATTGTTGAGGCCCTCTATTTCTTCAAGAGTATGTGAAGGTTGTTCATAGGATCCTAGTAATTTTTCCATTTCATCTATGTTACCTGGTTTGTTGGCATACAGTTGCTCATATTAGCTATCATCTTATGACCTCTTATTTTCCTGTGGGGTCAGTAGTAATGTCCCCATTTTCATTTCTGATTTTATTTGTTTGCATCTTCTCTCTTTCTTTGTCAGTCTAGATAAGGGTTTGTCAATTTTGTTAATCTTCTCAAAGAACAAACTTTTGCTTTTGTAGTCTATATTGCTTTTCCTTCTCAATTTCATTTATGTCTGCTCTGATATTGGTTTTATCATTTATTTTGATTGCTTTGGGAATAGATTGTTTTACTTTTCCTAGTTTCTCCAGCTCTTAAGTTAGGTCAGTGATTTTAGCTCTTTCATCTTTGTTAATGTTAGCATTGAGGGCTATACATTTCTATCTCAGCACTCCCTTCACTGAGTTCTGATATGTTGTGTTCTTTTTTTCATTTGTCCAAGATATTTATTGATTTCTCACACAATTTCTTCTTTGACGCACTCATTATTTGAGTGTGCTGTTTCATCTCTCTATATTTGTGAGTTTTCTCTTTTTCTACTTGTTGGTGATTTCCAGCTTTGTTGCATCTTGATCAGAAAAAGTGATTTATATAATTTTGAACTTCTTAAATTTATTGAGGTCTCACTAACTTCCACAGTAAACAGCCACTCAAGCAGGGATGCTCTTGAGGACTCTAGAGAGTACTAGATACTGCAGGCAAGGCAGACCACCCCAGGAAATTGAGACCCCATCAGTGAGCCTTACTTTGAAATATATGATAGCCTATCTCCACAATGCATCTGAGCTAGTCTCATTTATAATTTTCCTACACACAGTTCTTCTGCTCCTCTTATTTGAACCTGTAATTAGCACTATACCCATTAAATATATGTCCCAGAGACTTAAATCTTTGGTCTGTTCATAAGCTGGTTGAGCCCTAAATCTCTTCAGACTCATCCAGCACAAGTAACAAAAGGATAATGATGGACAAAGCCCATTCCAAAAAAAAACAGAGTATAATTACAGCTGCAACAAGACAGTTCCATCTGTCTGACCCGTGAGATCTTACCCCTCTCTCAATTGGAAGCAGAGTGGGCATCACGATCCCCAAATCCTCAAGATTGAGGAAGGAATAAACATAAGGTGGGAAGGCAACTATGGACTAAAGAAGATTTATTATTATTCTATTAATGGAAGAAATTGAAACATTGATACAATGATGGTGGTCACCAGAGGTTCTGAAGGGAGGGAGAAGGAAGAATACATGTAATATGGGGCATTTTGAGATTTTGGAATTGTTTTGCATGATATTGCAATGATGGATACAGTGAATTATACATTTTGTCAAATCCTATATAATAGGGTGGTGCAAAGTAAATGATTATGTAAACTATAGACCATGGTTAGTAGCAATGCTTAAATATCTGTTCATCAATCAAAACAAATGTACCACACCAATGAATGATGTTGTTAATGGGGGAAAGTGTTGGAGTAGAGTTGATGAGATATACTGGAATCCCTCATATTTTGATGAAACATTTAGGTAATCTGAAGCTTCTTTAAAAATAAAAAAAATTAAAAAAATAAAAAAATAAAAAATAAATTTATTGAGATCTACTTTGTGACCCAACATATGGTATATCATGGAGAAAGATCCATGATATACCATAGTAGGAGCTGAGTACTGTAAGCTGTATTGGCTAAAGTTGCCTTCATTGCCACAAGAAATGATGAAACTTCTTTCACCTTTCTCCCCTGACAGTGGTAGTAATGGAGCTTCAGCCATTTTCAGTAATCCAAGATGTGCAGGGAAAGAACACCTGTACTTGCCCAGAGAAACTGTTGATGCTTCACACCCATTTCTCTTCTTCCTGGGGCAGGTGGTTGCTGCAGGTGTAGGCAGCAAACAAAGCAGTGTGGATAAAAACTGATAGCAGTTGTCCATGTAGACTGACATGAATCACCAGCTCCCCAGCTCCCCTGCCAGGGACAGGGATTGAGCTCCAGGAGTGACAGTCATCTAGTCCACATGGTCATTTGAACTTGCAGTTTCCCTAAGAGGCTGAAGGAACACCATCCACTGCCCTTTCAGGGGCTGGAATAGAAACACAAGCGGGCCCAACAATCTAGTCCATGTGCACCAAAAGTACATGTAGTTGCCCAGGGAAGATGAGGGAACACCAATCTCCTCCTATCATTTTGGGGATGAAGATGGAGTCACAGGTGTCCAATAATCCAGTCAGTGCAGGCTGAAATCACCTCAGTTGCCCAGAGTGTCTGAGAAAGCATCACCCCCCACCATCTTATGAGGGACTTGGGACAGAACCACAACTGTCCAACAATCCAGTCTACTTTTAGATGTTCTTAGGAATAGACTTTTAGCCAGCCAAATTTACTAATCAGTAGCTAAATTCAGTGCCTGACCATCTCTTACTCCCCCATTTTTGGGAAATGGAGCTCCCAACTCCAGCCAGGGATTCACTCCTGAGGTGGCTTATGCAGTCACAGAAGGACAGGCCCTAGCTTTTGCAGTGTGGAATGCTGTAGTCAAGAATCTTCACTGAAGATGGACAGTCTCCTCCCTTAGTTCTTCCAAGAATATTGTAGGATCTTCTTCTGGTCTCCTAGGCCCCCCAGAAAGGTGTTTTAGATAGATCAGAGTGATTACTGACTATACTGTAAGATGAGCTGAATCTTGAAACTCCTAACTCTGCTGCCATCTTGCCCTTTCACCTATTAATCTCATTTATGACTCAGAGTCTACTCTGTGTACATTGGCCCCTCAAACTCCATGAGATTTCAAAAGGAAACCACTTCCAAAAATCATAATTCCCCTTTTAACTGAGGCTATGAGGAAGGAAATTAATTGATTATATATTGGATAATTTTATATTTAATTTATTCTAACATACAAATTACAGCATTTTATTAATTTTGTATTTTATTAACAAAGAAACTGGATTTTTCTCAGAAAGACAGTGTCCATCAAGAATTTCAGGCACAAGGTTAAATTTTAGAGCATTAATTAAAACTGAGGGATAAAAATCATGGTATAAAATAATAAAGCACATGTAGTGTCTACTTTGGGAAAAATACAAAAATCAAAAAGTAGATTAGAATATTCTAGAATATCCTAAAATTTTAAGGCTATCAGTGGAAACAGGAGGAGAGCAATTGTCTTTTTCTTTGATTTTTTTTACCTTTGTGAATATTTAATGATACTATGATGACTGAAAAATGAGTTTGAAAATATGTGTGTATATATATTGATCCCAATTTTGTTTATATCAATGTATGTACATATAAAGTACATTAAACGTATTTTATGTAGTTGTAGGAATAGTACATAATATAAGAAGAAGTTTTCATTTACATAAATGTTACATTGAAAAACATATATAGATTTTTAATCACTTTAGGGAGGAGAAAATCCTTGGAAGCAAATATCTTTTCTGAATGAAGAGTAAAGATAGAAAGATCTAGAGGCAGGGACACTGAGAAGTCTGCAATGAGAAAGAAGGGGAAACCCATAGGGTTTCCCAGGAGAGAAATTCTTCTCTGTAAAAAGCAAGAACATCTTTGGAAATGCTCCCTTGACTGGAGGAAGCATCTAACAGAAAAGCAAAATAATAGCTAAAAAGTTTCTTTAGGTTTTTAGGGAATTGACTATACAGTAAAAACAAACAAAAACAATTTAGAATTGCTTTTTTAAAAAAAATATATATTTTTATTACAGAAGTTCTGAACTTACAAAACAATCATGCACGTGTGTAGAATTCCCATACAACAATCCTTCTACAACACACCCACCCCATACCGTTGTGGAATATTTGTTACAGATTAAGAAATACTATCTTCAGAATATTCCCACTAACTAAGGTCTATAGTGTACATTTGGCATATTTTTCCATACCCCTCTAATATTAATACAGTACATCTTTGACATTATTGCAAGAATATCACAGTATTGCTCTTAACTATCATCCGTAGGTTGCATTAACTATATTTTTCCCATGCTTCTCCACATTCTCACCACCCTGGACTAATGATGTATATCCACACTAGTTCACAGAAGGACATTCTTGCATTTAAACTATTAACCATGATTCTCATTCTCCTCAGGGTTCACTGAGTTATTCAGTACCTAGATTATTCTCAAACTTAATTTTTAAAAAGATATTTAGGTTACATAACTGTTACATAAAAAATATAGGGATTCCCATATGCCCCACTCCCCACACCTCCCAAACTCTCCCAAAGAAACATCCTTCATTAGCGTGGCACATTCATTGTAATTGATAAATGCATCCTGGTGCTATGCCATCAAGCATGGACCATAGTTCACATTGTAGTTTACACTCTTTCCCACACAGTTCTCCATGTTAAGTGATGATATAAAATGGCTTATATCTGTCACTGCAATGTTATGCAGGTCAATTCCCAAGTCCCAAAAAAAGGCACCATATTACAACTGGTTTTCCCTCTCCCTGTCCCCAGAGCCTCCATTGGCCACTGGCTCCACATCAATGTTGTAATGTCTTCCATTACTAGAATCACAATATGTCTGTAGTAGAATACCAGTAAGTCCACTCTAGTCCATATCTATTGCCCCATTCTCAAGGATTCTGGGATGGTGACGTACACTCCAACTCCAATTGAGAGGGGGCTTATATCCCATGGGGAAGATGGATGGGATTATCCTGCCTGCAGCTGCAGACTGTATTTGTTTCCTGGGATGGTGGTTGTCCATCATCATCTCCCCGCCAGTTGTCCTGGGTGATTCCAAAGAGCTGTAGAGTAGGTGTTGCAACTCTGCTAAGGATCTGGGCCCAGCTGGCACCTGGATTGCCCAAAGATTTGAGTCTAAGGATGTAAAACTACAAATTCTAGCACCAAGTATAAGTTTTAATAGAAGGGACAGATGAGCCATGTGCAGGGAAGACATAATTGAGTCCATGTCATATTGCCATAAGAGCATCCCCAACTTTATCCTTTCAACCATATATGCACAAATCCCCATTGTTCACCCGGTCCCTGTCCCAACTCTCTCCCCCACCATTCCCTGGATCTTCCATCCTACCCTTCCCAATCTACCCATCTGTCAAACCTGCATCACCCAACCCAATAATTTAACTACCCTCCTGTCATATCCCTTCAACACACAACTATACAGTTTCACCTTACCATAGTTTGCATCCCTAAGGGTTTTGGCTAAGCCTTCTTATCCCTTTCTATTCCTTGTAAACCTATCTTCCAGACAATAACTCTCTGAGTCTGCTCAATTTGCTTAATTCATATCAATGAGGTCATGTACTCTTCATCCTTCAATGCCTGGCTTGCTTCACTCAACGTAAGATTCATCCATGTTATCCCATATGTTAGCACTTTTTCCTTCTTTCAGCTGAGTAATATTCCATTGTATGTATGTACCACATTTTATTTATCCATTCACTTGTTGATGGGCACCTGGGTTGATTCCAACATTTGCCAATAGTGAATAATGCCACCATGAACATTGGTGTGCATATATCTGTTCGTGTCTTTGCTTTCAATTCTTCTGGGTAGATACTCAGCAGTGGAATTGCTGGATCATATGGAAAATCTATAGTTAGTTTTTTGAGGAACTGCCAAACTGTCATCCATAGTGGCTGGACCATTCTACAATCCCACCAGCATTGGATGAGGGTTCCCATTCACCACATCCATTCCAACACTTATAATCCATTGTTATTTTTTAAGAGCTGCCATTCTAATGAGTGTATGATGGCATCTCATTGTAGTTTTGATATGCATTTACCTAATAGTTAGTGATGTTGAACCTCTTTTCATGTGCTTTTTAGCCATTTATATTTCTTCCTTGGAGAAGTGTGTTTTCAGGTCAATTGCCCATTTTTATAAATGGGTTGTTTGTCTTTTAATTTTTGAAGTATAGGATTTCTTTATATAGGCAGGATATTAGGATCCTTTCGGATTTTTGGTTACCAAATATTTTCTCCCATTGTGTAGTCTGCCTTTTTACTTTCTTAATAATGTTCTTTGAGGTGCAAAAGTTTTTAATTTTGAGGAGATTCTATTTATCTATTTTTTCTTTTGTTGCTCGTGCTTTGAGTGTGAAGTTCATGAAACCATTTCCTATTACAAGATCCTGTAGAAGCTTCCCTACATTATCTTCCAAGGTCTTTATGGTCTTGGTTCTTATATTTAGATATTTTATACATCTTGAGTTGATTTTTGTATAAGGTGTGAGATAGTGTTCCTCTCTCATTCTTTTGGATATGGATATCCAGTTCTCCAAGTGCCATTTGTTGAAGAGGCCATTCTCTCCCAATTGAGTGAGCTTGGTGGCCTTGTTGAATATCAGATGACTGTATATGCAAGGTTCTATATCAGAATTCTCTAGTCATTTCCATTGGTTGGTATGTCTATCCTTGTGCCAAATACCATGCAGTTTTGGCCACTGTAACTTTGTAGTATATTTTAAAGTCAGGTAGTGTGATACTTCCAATTTCATTTTTCTTTTCAATATTTCCTTGACTATTTGTGGCCTCTTACCCTTCCAAATAAATTTTGTAGTTATTTTTTCCAATTCAACAAAATGCAGATACTTTCCTGATAAAAACACTGCAAAAGATAGGAATAGAAGGAAACTTTCTGAACATGATAAAGGGTATATATGAAAAACTCAAAGCGAACATCATCTTCAATGTTGCAATCCTAAAAGCTTTCCTTCTAAGATCAGGAACAAGACAAGGCTACCCACTATCACCACTCCTATTTAACATTGTCTTAGAATTACTTGCTTGAGCACTGAGGTAAGAAATAGATGTAAAAGGCATCCAAATTGGAAAGGAAGAAGTAAAAATTTCACTGCTTGCAGATGACATGATCCTATACATTGAAAGCCCTGAGAAATCTACAACAAAGCTTCTAGAACTTATAAATGAGTTCACTAAAGTCACAGGCTATAAGATCAATGCTCAAAAATCAGTAGCATTTTTGTATATCAATAACGAGCAATCTGAGGAGGAAATCAAGAAAAAAAATACCATTTACAATAGTTAATAGGAGAATCAAATACCTAGGAATAAACTCAACTAAAGATGTAAAGGACTTACATACAGACAACTACACAACACTGGAGTTAATGGAAATCAAAGAAGATTTAAATAAATGGAAGAATATTCCTTGTTTATGGATAGGAAGACTAAACATCATCAAGATGGCTATCCTACCCAAACTAATCTACAGATTTAATGCAATCCCAACAAAAATCAATGCAGCATTTTTTAATTGAATTAGAATTGCTTTCAAGTTAGTTCTTTAGAAGCATAACAAAGTTCATATTCTGGATTGTTTCAGTAACTTGGATAATTGTTTAGACTTGTCCTGCATATTTCCTACCCTGTTAAATTATGAAATAGAATATATAAAGAAAAGTTAAAAAAGACTTACCTTTGGTTTATTCCTGAAACCTCCACTTAAATCAAGAAGCAAAACACTGTCATAATCTCCAAAGCCCATGTTATGAGACTTCCTGAATGTAACACTTCTTTTCTCCTTAAATTAATAATCTATTCCTTACCTGATTATCTTGTACAGGATTATCTCATGGAAGTTCTTAATGTTCATCTCATTGGATTCCTTTGAAGACAGAATGAGATTATTTGGTATGCAGATCATATGGTAAGTGCTCATAGATATTTGTTATTACTTATTCTGCTCATCCAGAACATTGGATGGCAGGAAAAATAGAATGACCGAATTTGTTAGGTGTCAATAATTGTGGGTAATACATGGTTTTCCATGAAATATAAGGTACTATGAAAAATTGGGGGTTTTCTTTTGTGATTATGAATATGAACTCTGGACTAAGAAAACTGGTTTCAAGTTCTGACTTGCTAAGTACTAGTTAGGTATCTGTATATAAGTAAAGGAAAACCTCAAGTAATTTTTACCTCTTTAAAATACAATTACTCTTGTATGAGCTACAAATTGAACACAATAACATGTAAACTTGGTATTTTATTCTTCCCTAAGGTCTCCTTTATCTATCTTAAATTTGAAACTCAAAACTGACTCACTTATTTAGTTATGTGAAAAATATTGTCTCTATATTTTGGATGAAGAATTCATTGTTGAAAGAAATGAAGTTACTTGCAGAGTTCACAAATAAAATCAATGGCAATTTCAAGATTAGAAAACAGAGATTAGAAAACAATTAAGGAGCTAAAAAATTGGTGGCAATTTATACACGGGGAATCATTAATTCAGGAGAAAGTGAAATAAAAAAGGGAAGATTCCAACAAGTGAAATAAAGCATCATCTGTGACTTTGAAATTGGAGAAAACTGGTTCTTTCATATACATATTTATGAATGTTATTTGGTTAGAATATCAACAATTTAGTTAGAGTAATTAACTTTGTAGCAGTAAATGGAGACAGAATGTTTGGCTTTGCCTGAGTACTCTACTGACCTTAGTTTCTTAAGAAGAGTAGTCTCATGTGTGAAGCATAATTTTCTGAATACTGTTATTACATACTTCATGAATTTCCCAAAATCATAAAAAAGTCACCTTAATTTATAATCTGATGGGTAAGAAACCAAAGACTCATAACATTTTACTTCCATAAGAGAAAGTTATTATTTGAAACATTTGCAAAAGCTGGAAGGAATGATTGAAAATGCACACTTCAATAGGAAAATACTCAGCATATTTATAGAGAAAATGCAATTATATTATATATGTGGAAAGTTATTTCTTTCTATTTGAATTCAATATTTATTTTTTCTATTTTAGTTGGATTTTTACATACCATTTCCCATTTTATTTTGGGAGGTGGAGAACATGGGGAAAGAATTCACATTTGTTTGTTTTCCCCATGCACATGACTAAAATAATGTTATTGTTTATATCCACTCAAATTAATAAGCAATTAATTTTAAGAGTTCTCCAAACCAGCATTTTAAATATTATTTTAAAATTTTAAAATAGGCTTTTCACTTATAAGTGAGGAAATATTTACACAGCATAATTGAATTTATACTGAGAAGCTTTACTCCCAATGGCTTATATAGCAGATAATTCTAAATCTTAAAAGCGCATAAAGCAGAATGTGATTTAGATGGATCAAGTTGTTGTTAATATCTTCTTGTTGTATATGTTCTGTACTACCAGACTGCTGCCTTCTGGCTTTCCGTCTTTTTGAGAACATGAAAGATTTTTTATAATTAAAGGTAAAGAAAAAAATGCATAGTTCAGATTAATTCATTTTTAAGGCTACATCTTCATTGCAATGGAATTTTTTATTTTGAAGCTGACAATGATCAACTAAATCTGTAAAAGAGTTTTGAAGAGGAAACTTAAAAATTAATTGATGGAAAAAGATACATAAATGTAGAGGGGGGAAGGTGGTGGCAGAATAAGGAGCTCCAAGAGCCAGCTATCAAAATCACTGTGTTCGGGGACCTAGGAGAAAAGATGAGCATATTGCAGAATCCCATTTGCATTGACAATTCATGAGTAGGGCACTCCACACTGAGGAGGCCCATCCCTTGCAAGAGGCACAAATCACTTCAGGATCTATTCCTTAGCTGGAGTTGGAAGCTGCGTTTCCCAAAATGGGAGAGGAAGAGACAGTTAGACACCAATTTCAGCTACCTATGAGTAAATTTGGATGGAAAAGTCCAGTTCTAAGAACAGCTAAACTTTGAGTATGTCCAAATCAGAAATAATCCAGTAGCATCCCTTTTAACTCTGCCCCTGGCATGAGGAGAAATGGGGATGATTGAAAATAACAGTGAATACAGGGACTGGGGTCTTTGCACACTGGTTGGATTGCAGCCCTATCTTAGGCTGTAGCTTCACCTCCAGCATGGAGGAAGCTGGGGGGATCTGCAGCAGGCTTTCTGGGCAACTGCAGGCACCTCTGGCCTGCAGAGACTAGGTTGATGGGCAAACTTGTGGATACATCTCCAGCCCCAATAAAATAGAATGGGGGTGGTTTTCCTCATTCTCCAGGCAAATGCAGCCTGCTTTCTGCCCACAAAGTATCTTTTCTTTTTAGAATTTTAGAATATGATTTTAACATTTATATGGAAATGCAATTCATCTAGATCAGCCCACATGAGTTTATAAAGAAATAAATTTGGAGAAATCATATTTCCTAATTTCAAGGCATATCATAAACCTAAAGTAATCAAATTAGTGTGGTATTTTCACAAAGATAGACAATCTTTGTATTGGACTTAGAATCCAGAATTAGATCCACACCTATTTGGTCAACTGGATCTAAGCAAAGGACTGTAGGCAATTCTGTAGAGAAAGTATAATGTTTTCAACAAATGTTTGGTGGAAAAAATTGGACATCCATATCAGATAATGAACCCTCACACATTATACATACATTAATTCAAAACGGATCATAGATGCCTATACAAAATATAAAGTATTTTTAAAGTATGAAACCTAGATGAATATATTCCAGTCCACAGATGGGCAAAGAATTGATAGATACAATATAAAACCATGACCAGAAGAAGAAAGGAGAAGCCCATGTGGCTCAGTGGTTGAGTGTCGATTTACCATATATGTGATCTGGGGTTAAATCCCTTGCCCCCATAATTTAAAAAAAAAAGAAAAAAAATGCACTATAAAAGACTTTCCAAAAAGCTGGTAAGAAGGAGCGTATAAATAGAATCCAAAAAGAAGTTATGCACTAGGAGAAAGTATTTGAAAAACATAGTTTTTAAAAAGAACTGTTAGAATATATAAATATTTTACATTTTAATAAGAAAAATTGAACAACCCAATTAAAATTGAACCAATGTTTTGAACATATACTTCATTAAAGAAGATTAAACTTTGCAAATAACACAAGAAATGTTGCTAGACATCATTAGTCATAACATAAATGAAAATGATACTGCTTCTTGCCACTTAAATGACTAAGTTTAAGGATTGATCATATAAAGTGTTGGGAAAGATGTGGAACAGCAAAATATCAATGATTTTTTTCAGTCCTTAGGTGATATAGGAAGGCAGAAAGAACTGAAGTTTGGTATTTCCTGTCCCCCAAGTAGGTTAGACTTGGGAAATATACACCTTGGTTTCCTTTGAGGGTAGGCATTTATCAATGATAACAAACTGCTCTGGTTTTATTTCAGAGTGGTCAGTTTTCAACTCCCCTGCTAGAAAAAGGAGTTTTTTTCTCTGAAATTCAGAATGGGAATTAGGTGAGGCTCCTGGAGATAAGACTCAGGTAAGTGTGGCATGCCTCTAAGGCTTGGTCACCTACAAATATTGTCTCTCAACCTAGCCCTTGTTTGGACTCCAGGGATTCATTAATTATCGTTTAGTTTTCCTTCCTAGGGCTGACTAAACCTGTGGTTTCTGTTCCAGGTAAATTGTGATCATTTTTATCTGCCTACCTCTCCAGATCTCCAGAAGGGAGTTTTCCCTGGAAACCCCCTTCCATGAAGGATCTCAGATTAGTTGTTATGTAGTTTTTCAGCTTTTATCTTGTTGAGAGGGTGGAAATGATGAGTATCCAAGCTCTTTACATGTCATGAAGGAAAACAATTTGTTATCATTCAATGTTGGGTATTTACAAATTTTCTAAAATTGTTTCTTTCTTAAACAATATATTTAGCAGAATATACTTTTATTCCCAAATATATATAATAATTTATTGCTACTTTCCCCCCTAATTTATAGTTATTTACATATACACACATATATATTTATATACATAAATATATATATTTACACACAAACACAGACACACACCCATTTCCTGTAGGGTGTATTTCCCCTTGAGAAACCTGTCTAACACATAGAGTACAGTGGGTTGGCAAGTGAGGAATAGGGGAAATGCATGAATAAAGGGAAAATCATGAAAAATAAAATAAACATTAGGGACCTTGCATGGATCCATGTGTATAGTCTGCTCTAAACAAAACGGGTAAGATTAATTTTACCCTGTTACCTTTAGATTCTATTGGCACTGTCTCTCTTCCCCAACCCACTGGTGAAAGTAAGACAAACATATCGAAAACAAAAGCTAATGCAACAAGAAATTGATTAATAGTTGTGGATTTTCTTAATTCTAACTACCCTAATACCCACAGGTACCTAGTAACTCAAAAGTGTACATCACTGTGAACTTTCAAATGGGCATAATTACATTTCTAGAAATGTCTTCCAATCTCCTTCATAATGGCAACAATTTTCTGTTACTAATGAAAACCATAATGCTCTTTTGAAACTCTATCATCACATTAATATAGTTAGGTGATAAAGAAGAATTGAACATTTCTTAAGTATGTATTATGTACCATGGTAAAAAAAAATAGTGAATATAGCCTTTAAGAAAATAATTCTAGGATAGAGGACAGATAGAAAATAAAATATCTATAATATTTCATCAGTGCCATACATAAACAGTATTTCCAAACCTTTTATATGGTGGTCCTGAAGAAATGAATGCAAGAGAAACAAGCCTTAAAGCAGTCTATATGACAACTATAATAGTATTGGCTTTACCTCTTTAATTATAAGTATGCATATTTGTCTGCTACAAAAAGCACATGGGAGCTTTTTCCTCTGGTCCTTCTTGTGCCTTTTAATTTAAACTTTTTCTGAGCAAGGGTTCCCTAAAAGACACTTTTTGATGTCATATTTGCATAAGAGTCCAAAGCTTTCCACATTAATTTGCTAGTCTGCAGCACAATCCAGAAATAGACAAGAGCCCAGTCTGAAGGACCATCTTGACAAAGAAGAGTAAATTTTTGCAGAAGAATTGAACATGATGGTTAGTATTCACCAATTAAAAAAATGTTTTGAGATTAAATCATTGTGTTTTCAAATGATTCTTTGTTTTATATAAAATTGGACCTTAGTATATCCAAATTAGTAAGTTTATATTCCTCTGGAATACATTCCTGCTAGCTATTTTCAGAAGCCATGCAGAAAATATGGATGAAAATTTGGGAACAAATTAAGGTTTCAGCCTGTATTTGTATTTGAAAAAAAGTATTTAAGCATAGTGAAAAATGTTTGGGTTTTAGAATCACTCAAAAGGCCCAGCTTGAGTCTTTGCC
>JAKSZT010020697.1:3588216-3600030 GCA_026826555.1 Tolypeutes matacus
ATGAACTCTGTAGATCAGGAGTTTAAATAGGATATAATAGGAATAGCCTGACTATGCTCCTAGATGTGTGTGGTCTCAGAAGACTAAAAGGCTGAGGATGAATCATTGGCTGGAAGCTGAAATCATTTGGGGGCATCCTCACTCACATATATGGAAATTGATGTTGGCTATGGACAGGGACTTCAGCTGGGCTAATGGTGATGAGAACTCACATGTTATTTCAATATGGTCTCTCTGCATGGACTAGTTTGGATTTTGGCACAATATGTCAGCTAGACATCAAGAGCAAGAACTGAAGAGAGCTAAATGTAAGGTACATTTTTTTTTACCAGTTCTTGGAATTTTGAGGCATTCATTTCTGCTGTACTATATTGGACATCTATATACTATAGGCAGGGCAAACCCAGGAATTAGGCATTGGTGAGCCTTCCCTTGGAATATATAACTTATCTCTCCAATGTTTCAGAGTTAAACTCATTTATATTTTCCTACACATGTGTAAGCGTTGACCAATTTGATGTAATTATGAATTCCAAAAAATAATTGGAGCATGTTTGTAAAGTGATCTATTAATCTGGGCATGATTAGATTATGATTAGGGCATTGAGCCCCACCCCTTGGTGGGTGGGGAATCAAGTATAAAAGGCAAGGCAAAGAACAGAGTTGAAGCAGTTTTTGAGAAGCAGTTTAGATGTTGGAGAAAAGGCTGCAGAAGAAGAGAAGTGAGCCATTCACTTGATACTCTACAGCTGACCTTGTGGAGGAACCAGAAGAGCTAAGCCTGGAGAGAAATGTAGCCCCAGGAAGAGAGGAACACAAGAAGCCTGAAGCCTGAACCCTGGCAAACGTCGGCAGCTGTCTTGCTCCAACATGTGGCAATGAACTTTGGTGAGAAGAAACTTAACGCTTTATGGCCTGGTATCTGTGGATTTCTACTCCAAATAAATACCTTTTATAAAGACCAACCCATTTTTGGTATTTCACATTAGCACTCCTTTGGCTGACTAATACAGAATTTGGTACCAGGAGTGGGGTAGTGTTTTTGCATATACCAAAATGTTGGAACGGTTTTATAAATGGGT
Source organism: Tolypeutes matacus (assembly GCA_026826555.1). Taxonomy (NCBI): domain Eukaryota; kingdom Metazoa; phylum Chordata; class Mammalia; order Cingulata; family Chlamyphoridae; genus Tolypeutes; species Tolypeutes matacus. The sequence goes on from JAKSZT010020697.1 coordinate 3,589,299, forward strand.
AAGGGGTATTTTTTGGAGGAATTGTGAAATGCTTGATGGAAAAAGCCTAGATCACTTTGAAGAGACTGTTGATAGTAATATGGATGCTAAAGAGACTTTCTATGATACCTTAGAAGTAAATGATGAAACTATTATTGGAAACTGGAGGAAAGGTGATCCATGTTTTAAAGTTGCAAAGATCTTAGCAAGATTAACTCCTGGTGTTATATGGAAGACAGAATTTGGAAATGGCAAACCTGAGCATTTAGCTGAAGTACTTTCCAAAGTAAACCCAAAGAATGTGGCTTGGCTTCTACTTGCAGCTTATAGCAAAATACTAGATGAGCCAAATACACTAAGGACTGAGCTTTTGGGCACAAAGAAAACAGAAACTGATTCTAGAACTTCCAAGTTTGTGGAAATCAAATTCCCAGATGAAAGTGCCCCTTTTGAAGACTTAGCTAAACCTGGAACTTGTAAATCATAATTGAAGATGCAGTTATCTCGGAAAGACTTTTGGAAAGTCCTACTGTCTGATGATGGCTTGGACCCCTGCTTCCAGCATGCTAAACCAATAAAGTTTTTGAGAAGCTGTATTAACAAAGCCACTGTCAGCTTGGACAAAAGAGGACATGGAAAGGAGAGATTGAAGGAGAATCAGCTTTAAGAAGAAAAACATGGAAGCAGAGATCTGGACTTAAGACATCTCCTTGGGCCAAGATAGGAGCCCCACCCATATGTACAGAGAGGGTGAGTTTGCCCCTGCAGTTGAAGAGGGTGGATGTTCCTACCCGATATTCTGAGAAACTTTTGATGCCACATGGTGCAGAGAGGGTGAGTTTTCCCCAGCAATTGAAGAGGGTGGATGTCCCCACCTGATGTTCTGGGAGAATTTTGCCATCCCAGGGTGCAGAAAGGGTGGAGCACATTCCTCAAAGATTAGGGCGGTTAAGGTCAACACCCCATAGGTCTGAGAGGGGTGTACCTGTCCCCCATGGATTAGAGAAGGCCAGGTGGTCAGCCTATTGCTTTGAGAGGGTTGAACCTATATGCCAAAAGTTAGGGAAGGCCAGGTGGTCAATTCATTGCTCTGAGAGGGTTGAGCCTGTATGCCAAAGGTTAGGGGGAATGTTATCTTCACCTCACTGTACTGGGGAGGCTAAGACTCTAACCCAAAGATTGGGTAAGGTGTGGTAATCACCCCAACACTCTTGGAGGGTGAGGTCTGAAGCTTGGTCGACACCCAGAAGCTTGATGAGGGTGGAACCAAGAAAATGGCCATTGGGCAAGCCTGTGGAAATGGTGGGTTCCCATGTGGCCCCAAGGAGAAGAAACCATCATCTTAAGAATGACTCTCAGACTTTGAAATCAAATGGAGGATGCCCTGCAGGTTTACTGAACTGTAGAGGATCCATGACTCATGTTTAACATCCCAATTTCTTCTTATGATATTGAAAATGTTTATCCTTTGTCTTTCCATTTGTGTATTGGAAGCAGTTCAATGGTTTTGTAAGTTTCAGAGGTCTATAGCAGATGGGACATTGCCTCAAGATGAACTGTATTTCTTTAAAATGATTATGATTTTGTAGTTGAATTGTTACTGATTTAAGGTTTTTTTAATATTGTAATGTATTTTTGGAATTCAGAGGGTGGAGTGTAACCATTGGCCAACTTGATGTAATTATGAATTCCAAAAATATAATTGGAGCATGCTTGTAAACTGATCTTTTAATCTGGGCATGATTAGGTTATGATTAGGGTGTTGAGCCCCACCCCTTGGTGGGTGGGGAATCAAATATAAAAGGCAAGGCAAAGAACAGAGATTAAGCACTTTTTGAGAAGCAGTTTTGATGTTGGAGAAAAGGCCCCAGAAGAAGAGAAGTGAGCCTTTTGCCTGATATTCTACAGCTGACCTTGTGGAGGAACCAGAAGAGCTAAGCCTGGAGAGAAACGCAGCCCCGGGAAGAGAAGAACACAAGAAGCCTGAACCCTGGCAAACGTCGGCAGCTGTCTTGCTCCAACACATAACAATAAACTTTGGTGAGAAGAAACTTAACACTTTATGGCCTGGTATCTGTGGTCTTCTACCTCAAATAAATACCCTTTATAAAGACCAACCCATTTTTGGTATTTCACATTAGCACTCCTTTGGCTGACTAATACAACATGGTTCTGACCATTTCATTTGAATGTATAATCAGTACTATATCTTTTAAATATATATATATATATCAGAGACATAAATCTTCTGCCTGTTCATATGACAGTTGAGCCCTGAATCTCAGAAAAGTGGCAGCAAGCACTTACTCTCCAGTTCATCAGCTATACCCAGGGCAACTAACAATAGGATGATGATGGACAACACCCAACGAAAAAAACAGAGAGTATCTATAACTACAAGCAAGTCAGTTCCATCCATCTGCCCCATGGGATTTAATTCCCCTCTCAGTCAGAAGCAGAGTAGACATCACCATCCCAAAATCCTCAAGATCGAGGAATGAACAAACATAAGAGGTGAATGCAACTATGGGCTAAAGTACACTTATTTTTATTTGAATAATGGAAGAACTTGTAACAATGATATAAAGGAAGTGTTAAAGAGAGGTTCTGAGGGCAGAGACAGAGAAAAATAGGTGTAAAGTGAGGCATTTTTTGGACTTTTGAATTATTCTGCATGATATTGCAATGATAGATACAGGTCATTATACATTTTGTCAAAACCAATAAAATTGTGCAGAGAAAAGTGTAAACCGTAATGTAAACTTATAGACCATGGTTACTAGCAATGATTTAATATGTGTTCTTCAATTGCAACAAATGTATCACAATAAAGAAATGTGTAATGTTGCTTCTTTCATATCCAGAATTAACAGTTATGGGAATCAAGGTATGGAAGTGCAAGTAACTCCTTTTTATTATTATACAAAAAATCTATCTACTGAGCATTTCCTCTCCCATCATTTTCAGCACAGATGGTTTGTGACCATAGTTACAAAGAGGTTATGCTTTCATCTGGGATTACAGCAATGACTTTATATTGAATTGGTAATTGAGAATGCCATCTGGTTAATATGGGCTCCTCATATCTGTACTATGCCAACAAATAAGGGGATGTATTTATTGGTACTGGCAACTAAGATAAATGTTGTTGTTTTTTTTATAACAATGAGGACAGATTTGATCAATATCTTCAGACCAGGGAATTTTCTTTTCATCTCTTATAATTTCCATGATGAAAATTGAATGTCAATTAAAAAATAAAGCAACAAAAATTGTATGACTATTGAAGAGTGAGGAATTTAGAATTGACATTTTGTTCAACTATTAGATAAATCCTAATAGCTGAATGTCAGTCTGAGAGCAAAGGGAAGGTGGAATAGAAAGTGGAAGAAATAAAGGTATAAATATAAACTAAAATCTTAAGACCAATTTAAGCAACTGAAATTGTTGTAATATTTTTTCTTTATTTGTTAGAGTTATATGTGAATGTGATATAGAAATACAATTACTTATGTGTGTATATGAATGAATTACAGTTTTCTTCCTTATTATTTCATGTAAAAGATATGTTTTTCTTAGTCAAATTTACAAGGTAATCTTTAAGCTACAGATTATTCAGGTGGTATTGTAACCTAGTACAATAACACGTAATATCTTAATTAACTTATCCAGGGATATTTACAAAGACATTGAGCATGCTGTGTTTTTTTTAATGGTCAGTGTCAGAATATATCTGTAGAAGTATCTTGTTTAATGGAAATGGGATTATATAATTGCTTTATTAAGGAGTTTCAATATGTATAGAAGAGATTTTATGAATGCTGAGTAGCCAATTAAATTATATGTTCCACTCATTTATTTGTTGGTATCAGCCAAAAATTCACTCTTCTAAGTTTTGCTGTGTAATCATGGGACTGAGAACCTATAAATTGCTTTCTTCCTCTACCGTATGGCTTCCAGTTAGATTTCCCAAATACTGTACAACAGGAGGAACAAATTTAACTTTCTATGCTAAAGTAATGATGAGGACATGAAACAAATATGTGACAAGAATGGAGGAACAAAGAAGTGAAAAATAATCAAAAGTGACCAGTCAAGAGGAGTTATTGGCCAATGTGAAGACTCCTGCTTTGTATATAATTCCAGATCAATTTTAGGGCCCTAGTTTAATAGACACTATTTTAAAAGGTCTAGAGTGAAATTCAGAAATGCCTTTCCTACACCACTGATGACACCTCATCAGTTTCCTCAAAGCATTCATCTTGATGTTTCTCAGAGTATAAATAAGAGGGCTCAGGAAGGGGGAAATGATGGTGTAAAGAAGAGGAAACATTTCATCTTCTGGAAAAAAAACATGGGTGTTCTAATATAAATAAAAAGGCCAGGTACAAAAAAATTAGACCATACCTGTAATGCAATAACAACAAGTAGAAGAGGGTTTGCTTTCTGTAGGGTAAGCACTGATGGGGTATAATATTAGAAAATAAGTTACCATCACAATCATGAAAGACACCAGAACAATCAGACCTGCATTCACAATTACCAAGGATCAATTCTGTATGTATTGGTGTAGGCCAGTTTCAACAAAGGATACTTCACAGAACTAGTGATCTATCTCTTTGGGACCATAGAAAGGTAATCAGATGGCCCCTCCCTTAGCAGGCAGGCAGCATGGTGGCTGTGGAGACAGTTGTGTTCAAGGCAGATTGCTGCAGCAGTGAGGCCAAGCTCCAGTGTCCCACCTGCATCAAGCTGGACATCCAGGGCTCATAATTTTGCTTGCAAGAATGTTTTAAAGGAAGTTGGGATACTCACAACTTACTACATGAATAAGCAAAAGATGAAAAGCCAAAGTGAGAAGTGTCTTCCTGGACTGTAGAAGGTGATATTAACACTGACCCATAGGCAGGTTATCGATACACTGGTAAACTCAGACCACATTATCCACTGATGCCAACAAGGCCAGGGCCAAGTTATATTCAAACACCAGATTATGCTGATCATCCTTTAGAAATGTCTGAATCTGAAAAAGCTCTTATAGGTATTTCTCAAATTAAATTACTCTCAACTGAAAATATAGAAGGGATGCAACTTGTATGTAGGCTTGCTAGAGAAGTATTGGATATTGCTGCTGGGATGATTAAACCAGGTATAACTACTGAAGAAATACATCATGTTGTGCACTTAGCATGCATTGTAAGAAATTGCTATCCTCCACTGAATTACTATAATTTCCCAAAGTCTTGTTGTACCTCAGTGAATGAAGTAATCTGTTATGAAATTCCAGACCGATGGCCTTTGCAAGAAGGTGGTATTGTTAATGTGGGCATCATTCTTTATCACAGGGGATATCATGGGGACCTGAAAGAGACTTTTTTCATTGGAGATATGGATGAGGGAGCATGGAAACTAGTCCAGACCACGTATGAGTGACTGATGCAGAATCCTTTGGATTGGGGGAAGAGCTATGGACTAGAGAGGACTTACTGCTATTCTACTACAGACATATTATTCTAGCAAAGGAAGAAATTACATTATTGGCCACTGGAGGCTCTGGGTGTAGGGAGAGGAAAAACAGTTGTAATATGGGGGCTTTTTTGGGACATGAGAATCATCCTGAGTGATGTTGCAATGACAGATAGAGGCCATTTTATATCATCAAATAACATGCAGAACTGTGTGGTAGAGAGTGTAGACTACAATGTGAACTATGGTCCATGGTTAATGGCAAAGCCCCAGTATGCATTTATTAATTGCAATGAATGTGCCACACTAATGAAGGATGTTCATGAGGGAGGGTGTGTGAGGTGGGATGGTGATGTCCACTCGACCTCCAATTGAGAGGAGTCTTATATCACATGGGGAAGATGGATGGGACAATCTTGCCTGCAGCAAAAGACTCTCTCCATTCCCTGGGATGGCTATTGTTCATCATCATCGCTCCACCAGTTGTCCTGGGTAAGTCCAGTGAGCTGTAGAGTAGGTGTTGCAACTGTGTTGAGATTCTTGGCACAGCTGGCACATGGACAATCCAAAGGCCTGAGTGTCTGGATGTATACCTATGAACTCCAGCAACTAGGGACAGATGAGCCATATGCAGGGAAGATAAATTGAGTCCAACACTGTCACTCTCAGGAGCACAAAATCAAAAGAATGACCCACTGACAAGGCACCACAGCTATCTGCCCTGACTATATGACCTGGGTATCTCTAGAGCCCTCAGGAGTCCCACTATTTGGGATAGTATCCACTTTGGAAGTCTATGAGATCCTGATGAGACATGCATACACATTACCTCTGGGACACGTCCCAACTCACTTTGAAGTCTCTTAGCCATATAAACTCATTTCTCTTTACCTTTCCCCCCTTTTATTAGAGTTCTTTTTCCAGTTGCATTGCTAGTTGGTACTTAGTAGCCATCCCTCAGTGCCAGGGAGGCTCATCCCCAGGAGTCATGTCCCATGCTGGGGGGAAGGTAATGCATTCATATGTTGAGTTTGGCTTAGAGAGGGGCCACGTTTGAGCAACAAGGAGGCACTCAGGGGGCAACCCTTAGGCATCCCATAACAATAAGCTAACTTTCAATTTCAAGAACAAAGGCTCATAAGCCTAAACATCAATATCAAGGGCCCATCAGTGGATCATCCTCCTTCACCAGTCACTGCTCCTGCACTTGGGGGACTGTTGCTTTTTCCTGAGAGAATGTGGCTGAGTTATCTAGGATGGGAAATCAGTGTTCTCTTGGTTATTGTGTCTCCACCCACTGTGACAATGTCCCATGAACATTTGAACAATTTTACATACCTAATATGTATGCTCAGGTGAACTTCCTCCCATGCATCCCCCATCACTGACACCCCATACCAAAGATCCACCCTGCCCCAGGGGGTGCAACTCTTCTGGGATCCAAAGCCTCTTCAAAAATGAAGCCATTACAATAGATGACTACAATTAATAGGAAAATGAAACGATGATAAGTTTAAATGCAAGAAATAAAATACATAAAAGTTTAAAAAACTAAAACTAAAATAAAAGATTTGGATATTGAAATATATGAAATATTTTAAAAATTGCCTTTCATCACTGCAATATCTTGTGTCCTATCTATACCATGGAAATTTGTCCACAGTGTCTCACTATTTTTCATTTTGTATTCAAAGAAGTTTTAGGTCACAGAAAAGTCACACACAGAATACAGGAGACTCTCATATATTCAATATCCCCCCCGTTTCCTACCTATCACTTTAATACCTTTTTATATGTGGATGGTAACTTGGTTATAACTTTGAGGCATCTTGAGTTGATTTTTGTATAAGGTATGAGATGGTGTTCCTCTCTATTTTTTTTTTTTTTTTTTTTGGATATGAATATCCAGTTCTCCAAGCACCGTTTGTTGAAGAGGCCATTCTCTCCCAGTTGAATGGGCTTGATTGCCTTGTCAAATATCAGATGACTGTATATGTGAAGATGTATATCAGAACACTAAATTTGGTTCCATTGGTTGTTATGTCTATCCTTGTGCCAATACCATGCAATATTGACCACTGTAGCTTTGTAGTATGTTTTAAATTCAGGTTGTGTAATTCCTCTGATTTCATTTTTCTTTTTCTTTTTCAAATAGCCCCTTTGGCTATTTGGGGCCCCTTACCCTTCCAAATAAATTTTGCAGTTAGTTTTTCTAATTCATTAAAAAAGCTTTGTTGATTTTTATTAGGATTGCATTAAATCTGTAGATTAGTTTGAGTAGGATAGACATCTTAATGATGTTTAATCTTCCCATCCATGAGCAAGGAATATTCTTCCATTTATTTAAGTCTTATTTGATTTACTTTAACAGTGTTGTGTAGTTTTCTGTATATAAGTCCTTTATATCTTTAGTTAAATTTATTCCTAGTTATTTGATTCCTTTAATTATTATTGTAAATGGTATTTTTTCTTGATTTCCTCCTCAGTTTGCTTAGTATTGGTGTACAGAAATGCTGTTCATTTTTGATATGTTGTTGAATGCGATTAGCAAGTATTTTGTTGTGGATATTAGCATCTAGTTTCATTAAAGAATTGGTCTGTAATTTTCCTTTCTTCTTGCATGTTTGTTTGGCTTTGGTATTAGGTTAATGTTGGCATCATAAAATGAGTTAGGAAATGTTCCTTCTTCTTCTATTTTTTTGAAGAGCTTAAGCAGGATTGGTGTTAATTCTTTCTGGAATGTTTGGTAGAATTCACTTGTGAAGCTGTCTGGTCCTGGGCTCTTCTTAGTTGGGAGGTTTTCAGTGACTGAGTCTACCTCTTTACTTTTAATTGGACTATTGGGTTCAACAAGTAAGCTACTTGTGAGTTTCTAGGACTTTGTCCATTTCCTTTAAATTATCAATCTTTTTGGCATATAAATTTTCAAAGTATCTTCTTATGATACTCCTTATTTCTGTGGGGTCACCCCCTGTCCCTTCTCTTCTCCCTCTGGAATGCCTATAATGCATGTTTGCACATTTTGCATTGTAGTTCAAATCCCTAAGTCCCTGCTGGATTTTATCTATCTGTTCTACCATCTGTTTGATTTCAGATGTACCTTCTTCCACATTACTAATTATTTCCTCCCCCTGTTCAAATATAATGTTATGTGATTCCATTGTCTTCTTGATATCTTGGATTGTGCCATTCATCACCATCATATCTGTTATCTTTTTATGAATTTTTACAATTTCTTCAGTATGTTTTTCCAGTGTCTTCTTAATGCCCTTAATCTCTTCCTTCACTTCATTAAGTTGGTCCATGATATTTGTTTGAACAGCTTTGATTAGTTCTTCAATGTTTTGCACCTCTTCCTGGTATTTAGTTTATTCATTGGACTAAGCCATGTTTTCTGGTTTCTTAGTATGGTTTATAATTTTGTGTTGCCCTCTGGACATCTTTTTATCTTGATGGGTTTATTCAGTTGATTGCTTCTCTCTTTACTCTGGGGTTTTATTTAATTGCTGTTTTGTGTGTGTGTAAGTTTTCTCTTTTACACTTTGCTTTCTTATTCTATTTTGCTGCAGTTGTCTATGTTCACTTGGAGAAAAAAATGAAGGCCAGTGAAAGTGAAAGAGTTAAGAAAAGTAAAAGGATAATAGTAATAATAATAGTAGTTGTTATAAGACGAACCATTTAAGACCTTGGAAAATGAATATTTAACTCATGTAAGCAGTGTAGGGTAATAGGAATATAAAAGTGGAGTATCAACATTGAAATGGTAAGCCAAATAGAGAAAAATATATAGACTGAATTAAAAGGCCTGTATAGTGATGAGAGAGGGAAAGAAAATAGAAAAGACAAAAAGAAAAGAAGTTAATAAAAGAAAGAAACCAGGATAGATGAAGTAGAAATAAAAACCAGAAAAATTAGGGACTAAACTAAGAAAGGTGGAATGAAAGAACAACAACAGAAAACAGGAAATAGAATAATGAGGAAAGGAAAAGAGATAAACTTGGTATACAAAATTGGTATATACAGAAAATGGGAAATCAAAGAAGAGGAAACACAGTAACCAAGAATCAAGCCAGCAGCATGTTGAGGAATTTATCTCTTCACCCGGCTCCCTCCAAATCAATACCTTGAAGCCTGCTACTCTGTGGGTTCCCAAAACAGATCACTGAGGCAGGATCTTACCCCCTCTCAGCTATTTTTTGTGAGAGCAATCTGCCTATCTTCCTTTGAAAGACATAAAAATTAGGACCAGAGAAAAGGAAAGAGATAGGAAGACAACAAGTATAATAGTAATGGTAATAGTAAAAGGTAGGAGAGCAAATGTACAAGACCTAGGAAATTAAAAATTAACACAAGTAAGAAGCACAAGTAAGAAGAATAAGCATAGGAAAGTGGAATTGAAACAATGAAACAAGAAACAGAATAGAGAAACAAATATATAGACTAAATTAAAATGCTGGAATGGTGAGGAGAGGGGAAAAGAAAACAGAGAAGAAAGAAAAAAAAGTAAAATGAGTATTACAGAGAAAAAGTTAGAGAGGGATAAATACAAACAAGAAAAATTGGATACCATAAAAAGAGGTGGAATGAAAGAAAAACTATGGAAAACAAAACATATAAAGAAGAAGGAGTGAAAAGAAGTAGCATAGGTAGAATAGATCAGTAACCAAAAGAATAAAAGAAAGAAAAAGCAAAAGTAAACAAGCAGAGAAAGAAAGGGCAGGGATACAAAAGCAGGAAGAAACAAGACAGCAGAAAACCCTTGTTGTTGTTGTTGTTGTTGTTGTTGTTGTTGTTTTTAAAGGAGATAGAATTAAAAAATAGAAACATAGAAAAGAGCATTCTTTCCTAGACCTCTAAGGATCTTCTCAGGCTGCTGGTGTTCCTCAATCACTCACCATGCAGCCTGCCCTCTGCAGGCTGAGTTTTAGTGAGTAAAGTAAGGGAAATAAAAGAAAAAGAACTTTAAAAAATAATAATAAGAGCCTCCTAGTTGCTCAAATGTGGCCTCTCTCTAAGCCAAACTCAGCATATGATTGCATTACCTTCCCCCCAACGTGGGACATGACTCCCGGGGATGAGCCTCCCTGGCAACGAGGGATTAATACCAAGTGCCAACTGGCAGCTTTGTCCAGTGGCAGTATCGTAGCCAATGAGGTTTATCCGAGGCACGATTATTACTAATTGAAAACTTTTCCCAAGTGCCAACTGGCAACACAACTGGAAAAAGACCTTGAATAAAAGGGGGAAATGGTAAAGACAAATGAGTTCAAGTGGCTAAGAGACTTCA
>JAKSZT010020697.1:3600130-3611809 GCA_026826555.1 Tolypeutes matacus
AATTCTGCCTATCAAATATGAGGTCCCTGGTTTGATTCCTGGCTATTGCTCGTAAAGAGATCCACCAGATTATCAGGTATCTAGCTGAGGCTTTATGACAGGAAACATACAGACATTTTCTTTGAATTAGCTTTAAATGTTTCTCTTATTATTATTTTTTAAAGTTATTTTTCTTTTATTTCCCTTACTTTTCTCACTAAAACTCAGCCTGCAGAGGGCAGGCTGCATGGTGAGTGATTGAGGAACACCAGCAGCCTGAGAAGATCCTTAGAGGTCTAAGAAAGAAGGCTCTTTTCTATGTTTGTTATTATTTTTTAATTCTATCTCCTTTATAAACAACAACAACAACAACAAGGGTTTTCTGCTGTCTTGTTTCTTCCTTCTTTTGTATCCCCGTCCTATCTTTCTCTGCTTGTTTACTTTTGCTTTTTCTTTCTTTTATTCTTTTGGTTACTGATCTATTCTACCTATGCTACTTCTTTTCACTCCTTCTTCTTTATATGTTTTGTTTTCCATAGTTTTTCTTTCATTCCACCTCTTTTTATGGTATCCAATTTTTCTTGTTTGTATTTATCCCTCTCTAACTTTTTCTCTGTAATACTCTTGTTTTACTTTTTTTTCTTTCTTCTCTGTTTTCTTTTCCCCTCTCCTCACCATTCCAGCATTTTAATTTAGTCTATATATTTGTTTCCCTATTCTGTTTCTTGTTTCATTGTTTCAATTCCACTTTCCTATTCTTATTCTTCTTACTTGTGCTTCTTACTTGTGTTAATTTTTCAATTTCCTAGGTCTTGTACATTTGCTCTCCTACCTTTTACTATTACCATTACTATTATACTTGTTGTCTTCCTATCTCTTTCCTTTTCTCTGGTCCTAATTTTTATGTCTTTCAAAGGAACATAGGCAGATCGCTCTCACAAAAAATAGCTGAAAGGGGGTAAGATCCTGCCTCAGTGATCTGTTTTGGGAACCCACAGAGTAGGAGGCTTCAAGGTATTGATTTGGAGGGAGCCAGGTGAAGAGATAAATTCCTCAACATGCTGCTGGCTTGATTCTTGGTTACTGTGTTTCCTCTTCCTTGATTTCCCATTTTCTGTATATACCAATTTTGTATACCAAGTTTATCTCTTTTCCTTTCCTCATTAGTCTATTTCCTGTTTTCTGTTGTTGTTCTTTCATTCCACCTTTCTTAGTTTAGTCCCTAATTTTTCTGGTTTTTATTTCTACCTCATCTATCCTGGTTTCTTTCTTTTATTAACTTCTTTTCTTTTTGTCTTTTCTATTTTCTTTCCCTCTCTCATCACCATACAGGCCTTTTAATTCAGTCTATATATTTTTCTCTATTTGGCTTACCATTTCAATGTTGATACTCCACTTTTATATTCCTATTACCCTACACTGCTTACATGAGTTAAATATTCATTTTCCAAGGTCTTAAATGGTTCGTCTTATAACAACTACTATTATTATTACTATTATCCTTTTACTTTTCTTAACTCTTTCACTTTCACTGGTCTTCATTTTTTTCTCCAAGTGAACATAGACAACTGCAGCAAAATAGAATAAGAAAGCAAAGTGTAAAAGAGAAAACTTACACACAAAAAAAACAGCAATTAAATAAAACCCCAGTGTAAAGAGAGAAGCAATCAACTGAATAAACCCATCAAGATAAAAAGATGTCCAGAGGGCAACACAAAATTATAAACCATACTATGAAACCAGAAAACATGGCTTAGTCCAATGAATAAACTAAATACCAGGAAGAGGTGCAAAACATTGAACAACTAATCAAAGCTGTTCAAACAAATATCATGGACCAACTTAATGAAGTGAAGGAAGAGATTAAGGGCATTAAGAAGACACTGGAAAAACATACTGAAGAAATTGTAAAAATTCATAAAAAGATAACAGATATGATGGTGATGAATGGCACAATCCAAGATATCAAAAAGACAATGGAATCACATAACATTATATTTGAACAGAGGGAGGAAATAATTAGTAATGTGGAAGAAGGTACATTTGAAATCAAACAGATGGTAGAACAGATAGATAAAATCCAGCAGGGACTTAGGGATTTGAACTACAATGCAAAATGTGCAAACATGCATTATAGGCATTCCCAGAGGGAGAAGAGAAGGGACAGGGGGTGACCCCACAGAAATAAGGAGTATCATAAGAAGATACTTTGAAAATTTATATGCCAAAAAGATTGATAATTTAAAGGAAATGGACAAAGTCCTAGAAACTCACAAGTAGCTTACTTTGCTGAAGAATAAATTGTTGAACCCAATAGTCCAATTAAAAGTAAAGAGGTAGACTCAGTCACTGAAAACCTCCCAACTAAGAAGAGCCCAGGACCAGACAGCTTGACAAGTGAATTCTACCAAACATTCCAGAAAGAATTAACACCAATCCTACTTAAGCTCTTCAAAAAAATATTAAGAAGAAGGAATATTTCCTAACTCATGTTATGATGCCAACATTAACCTAATACCAAAGCCAAACAAACATGCAAGAAGAAAGGAAAATTACAGACCAATTCTTTAATGAAACTAGATGCTAATATCCACAACAAAATACTTGCTAATCGCATTCAACAACATATCAAAAATGAACAGCATTTCTGTACACCAATACTAAGCAAACTGAGGAGGAAATCAAGAAAAAAATACCATTTACAATAATAATTAAAGGAATCAAATAACTAGGAATAAATTTAACTAAAGATATAAAGGACTTATATGCAGAAAACTACACAACACTGTTAAAGTAAATCAAATAAGACTTAAATAAATGGAAGAATATTCCTTGCTCATGGATGGGAAGATTAAACATCATTAAGATGTCTATCCTACTCAAACTAATCTACAGATTTAATGCAATCCTAATAAAAATCAACAAAGCCTTTTTAATGAATTAGAAAAACTAACTGCAAAATTTATTTGGAAGGGTAAGGGACCCCAAATAGCCAAAGGCATATTGAAAAAGAAAAATGAAATCAGAGGAATTACACAACCTGAATTTAAAACATACTACAAAGCTACAGTGGTCAATATTGCATGGTATTGGCACAAGGATAGACATAACGACCAATGGAACCAAATTTAGTGTTCTGATATACATCCTCACATATACAGTCATCTGATATTTGACAAGGCCATCAAGCCCATTCAACTGGGAGAGAATGGCCTCTTCAACAAACGGTGCTTGGAGAACTGGATATTCATATACAAAAAAAAAAAAAAAAAAAAAAAATAGAGAGGAACACCATCTCACACCTTATACAAAAATCAACTCAAGATGCCTCAAAGTTATAACCAAGTTACCATCCACATATAAAAAGGTATTAAAGTGATAGGTAGGAAAGGGGGAGGATGTTGAATATATGAGAGTCTCCTGTATTCTGTGTGTGACTTTTCTGTGACCTAAAACTTCTTTGAATACAAAATGAAAAATAGTTAGACACTGTGGACAAATTTCCATGGTATAGATAGGACACAAGATATTGCAGTGATGAAAGGCAATTTTTAAAATACTTCATATATTTCAATATCCCAATCTTTTAATTTTATTTTAGTTTTAGTTTTTTAAACTTTTATGTATTTTATTTCTTGCATTTAAACTTATCATCGTTTCATTTTCCTATTAATTGTAGTCATCTATTGTAATGGCTTCATTTTTGAAGAGGCTTTGGATCCCAGAAGAGTTGCACCCCCTGGGGCAGGGTGGATCTTTGGTGTGGGGTGTCAGTGATGGGGGATGCATGGGAGGAAGTTCACCTGAGCATACATATTAGGTATGTAAAAATGTTCAAATGTTCATGGGACATTGTCACAATGGGTGGAGACACAATAACCAAGAGAACACTGACTTCCCATCCTAGATAACTCAGCTACATTCTCTCAGGAAAAAGCAACAGTCCCCCAAGTGCAGGGGCAGTGCCTGGTGAAGGAGGATGATCCACTGATGGGCCCTTGATATTGATGTTTAGGCTTATGAGCCTTTGTTCTTGAAATAGAAAGTTAGCCTATTGTTATGGGATGCCTAAGGGTTGCCCCCTGAGTGCCTCCTTGTTGCTTAAACGTGGCCCCTCTCTAAGCCAAACTCAACATATGAATGCATTACCTTCCCCCCCGCATGGGACATGACTCCTGGGGATGAGCCTCCCTGGCACTGAGGGATGGCTACTAAGTACCAACTAGCAATGCAACTGGAAAAAGAACTCTAATCAAAGGGGGGAAAGGTAAAGAGAAATGAGTTTATATGGCTAAGAGACTTCAAAGTGAGTTGGGAGGTGTCCCAGAGGTAATGTGTGTGCATGTCTCATCAGGATCTCATAGACTTCCAAAGTGGATACTATCCCAAATAGTGGGACTCCTGAGGGCTCTAGAGATACCCAGGTCATATAGTCAGGGCAGATAGCTGTGGTGCCTTGTCAGTGGGTCATTCTTTTGATTTTGTGCTCCTGAGAGTGACAGTGTTGGACTCAATTTATCTTCCCTGCATATGGCTCATCTGTCCCTAGTTGCTGGAGTTCGTAGGTGTACATCCAGACACCCAGGCCTTTGGATTGTCCATGTGCCAGCTGTGCCAAGAATCTCAACACAGTTGCAACACCTACTCTACAGCTCACTGGACTTACCCAGGACAACTGGTGGAGCGATGATGATGAACAATAGCCATCCCAGGGAATGGAGAGAGTCTGCTGTTGCAGGCAAGATAGTCCCATCCATCTTCCCCATGTGATATAAAACCCCTCTCAATTGGAGGTCGAGTGGACATCACCATCCCACCTCACACACCCTCCCTCATGAACATCCTTCATTAGTGTGGCACATTCATTGCAATTAATAAATACATACTGGGGCTTTGCCATTAAGCATGGACCACAGTTCACATTGTAGTCTATGCTCTCTACCACACAGTTCTGCATGTTATTTGATGATATAAAATGGCCTCTATCTGTCATTGCAACATCACTCAGGATGATTCTCATGTCCCAAAAAAGCCCCCATATTACAACTGTTTTTCCTCTCCCTACACCCAGAGCCTCCAGTGGCCAATGCTGTAATTTCTTCCTTTGCTAGAATAACAATATGTCTGTAGTAGAATAGCAGTAAGTCCTCTCTAGCCCATAGCTCTTCCCCCAATCCAAAGGATTCTGCATCAGTCACTCATACGTGGTCTGGACTAGTTTCCATGCTCCCTCATCCATATCTCCAATGAAAAAAGTCTCTTTCAGGTCCCCATGGTAACCCCTGTGATAAAGAATGATGTCCACATTAACAATACCACCTTCTTGCAAAGGCCATCGGTCTGGAATTTCATAACAGATTACTTCATTTACTGAGGTACAACAAGACTTTGGGAAATTATAGTAATTCAGTGGAGGAAAGCAATTTCTTACAATGCATGCTAAGTGCACAACATGATGTATTTCTTCAGTAGTTACCCTGGTTTAATCATCCCAGCAGCAATATCCAATACTTCTCTAGCAAGCCTACATACAAGTTGCATCCCTTCTATATTTTCAGTTGAGAGTAATTTAATTTGAGAAATACCTATAAGAGCTTGTTCAGATTCAGACATTTCTAAAGGATGATCAGCATAATCTGGTGTTTGAATATAACTTGGCCCTGGCCTTGTTGGCATCAGTGGATAATGTGGTCTGAGTTTACCAGTGTATCGATAACCTGCCCATGGGTCAGTGTTAATATCACCTTCTACAGTCCAGGAAGACACTTCTCACTTTGGCTTTTAATCTTTTGCTTATTCATGTAGTAAGTTGTGAGTATCCCAACTTCCTTTAAAACATTCTTGCAAGCAAAATTATGAGCCCTGGATGTCCAGCTTGATGCAGGTGGGACACTGGAGCTTGGCCTCACTGCTGCAGCAATCTGCCTTGAACACAACTGTCTCCACAGCCACCATGTTGCCTGCCTGCTAAGGGAGGGGACATCTGATTACCTTTCTATGGTCCCAAAGAGATAGATCACTAGTTCTGTGATGTATCCTTTGTTGAAACTGGCCTACACCAATACATACAGAATTGATCCTTGGTAATTGTGAATGCAGGTCTGATTGTTCTGGTGTCTTTCATGATTGTGATGGTAACTTATTTTCTGATATTATACCCCATCAGTGCTTACCCTACAGAAAGCAAACCCTCTTCTACTTGTTGTTATTGCATTACAGGTATGGTCTAATTTTTTTGTACCTGGCCTCTTTATTTATATTAGAACACCCATGTTTTTTTCCAGAAGATGAAATGTTTCCTCTTCTTTACACCATCATTTCCCCCTTCCTGAGCCCTCTTATTTATACTCTGAGAAACATCAAGATCAATGCTTTGAGGAAACTGATGAGGTGTCATCAGTGGTGTAGGAAAGGCATTTCTGAATTTCACTCTAGACCTTTTAAAATAGTGTCTATTAAACTAGGGCCCTAAAATTGATCTGGAATTATATACAAAGCAGGAGTCTTCACATTGGCCAATAACTCCTCTTGACTGGTCACTTTTGATTATTTTTCACTTCTTTGTTCCTCCATTCTTGTCACATATTTGTTTCATGTCCTCATCATTACTTTAGCATAGAAAGTTAAATTTGTTCCTCTTGTTGTACAGTATTTGGGAAATCTAACTGGAAGCCATACGGTAGAGGAAGAAAGCAATTTGTAGGCTCTCAGTCCCATGATTACACAGCAAAACTTAGAAGAGTGAATTTTTGGCTGATGCCAACAAATAAATGAGTGGAACATATAACTTAATTGGCTACTCAGCATTCACAAAATCTCTTCTATACATATTGAAACTCCTTAATAAAGCAATTATATAATCCCACTTCCATTAAACAAGATACTTCTACAGATATATTCTGACACTGACCATTAAAAAAAACACAGCATGCTCAATGTCTTTGTAAATATCCCTGGATAAGTTAATTAAGATATTAAGTGTTATTGTACTAGGTTACAATACCACCTGAATACTCAGAAGCTTAAAGATTACCTTGTAAATTTGACTAAGAAAAACATATCTTTTACATGAAATAATAAGGAAGAAAACTGTAATTCATTCATATACACACATAAGTAATTGTATTTCTATACCACATTCACATATAACTCTAACAAATAAAGAAAAAAATATTACAACAATTTCAGTTGCTTAAATTGGTCTTAAGATTTTAGTTTATATTTATACCTTTATTTCTTCCACTTTCTATTCCACCTTCCCTTTGCTCTCAGACTGACATTCAGCTATTAGGATTTATCTAGTAGTTGAACAAAATGTCAATTCTAAATTCCTCACTCCTCAATAGTCATACAATTTTTGTTGCTTTATTTTTTAATTGACATTCAATTTTCATCATGGAAATTATAAGAGATGAATAAGAAAATTCCCTGGTTTGAAGATATTGGTCAAATCTGTCCTCATTGTTATAAACAAAACAAAACAAACAAAAAAAAAACATTTATCTTAGTTGCCAGTACCAATAAATACATCCCCTTATTTGTTGGCTTAGTACAGATATGAGGAGCCCATATTAACCAGATGGCATTCTCAATTACCAATTCAATATAAAGTCATTGCTGTAATCCCAGATGAAAGCATAACCTCTTTGTAACTATGGTCACAAACCATCTGTGCTGTAAATGATGGGAGAGGAAATGCTCAGTAGATAGATTTTTTGTATAATAATAAAAAGGAGTTACTTGCACTTCCATACCTTGATTCCCATAACTGTTAATTCCGGATATGAAAGAAGCAACATTACACATTTCTTTATTGTGATACATTTGTTACAATTGAAGAACACATATTGAATCATTGCTACTAACCATGGTCTATAAGTTTACATTACGGTTTACACTTTTCTCTGCACAATTTTATTGGTTTTGACAAAATGTATAATGACCTGTATCTATCATTGCAATATCATGCAGAATAATTCCAAAGTCCAAAAAATGCCTCACTTTACACCTATTTTTCTCTGTCCCTGCCCTCAGAACCTCTTTTTAACACTTCCTTTATATCATTGTTACAAGTTCTTCCATTACTCAAATAAAAATAAGTGTACTTTAGCCCATAGTTGCATTCACCTCTTATGTTTGTTCATTCCTCGATCTTGAGGATTTGGGGATGGTGATGTCTACTCTGCTTCTGACTGATAGGGGAATTAAATCCCATGGGGCAGATGGATGGAACTGACTTGCTTGTAGTTATAGATACTCTCTGTTTTTTTGGATGGGTGTTGCCCATCATCATCCTATTGTTAGTTGCCCTGGGTATAGCTGATGAACTGGAGAGTAGGTGCTTGCTGCCACTTTTCTGAGATTCAGGGCTCAACTGTCATATGAACAGGCAGAAGATTTATGTCTCTGATATATATATATATATATATATTTAAAAGATATAGTACTGATTATACATTCAAATGAAATGGTCAGAACCATGTTATATTAGTCAGCCAAAGGGGTGCTAATGTGAAATACTAAAAATGGGTTGGTCTTTATAAAGGGTATTTATTTGGGATAAAAGTCCACAGATACCAGGCCATAAAGTGTTAAGTTTCTTCTCACCAAAGTTTATTGCCACGTGTTGGAGCAAGACAGCTGCCGACGTTTGCCAGGGTTCAGGCTTCTTGTGTTCCTCTCTTCCCGGGGCTGCGTTTCTCTCCGGGCTTAGCTCTTCTGGTTCCTCCACAAGGTCAGCTATAGAATATCAGGCAAACGGCTCACTTCTCTTCTTCTGGGGCCTTTTCTCCAACATCAAAACTGCTTCTCAAAAATTGCTTCATCTCTGTTCTTTGCCTTGCCTTTTATATTTGATTCCCCACCCACAAAGGGGTGGGGCTCAACACCCTAGTCATAACCTAATCATGCCCAGATTAACAGATCAGTTTACAAGCATGCTCCAATTATATTTTTGGAATTCATAATTACATCAAATTGGCCAATGGTTACACTCCACCCTCTGAATTCCAAAAATACATTACAATATTCAAAAAACCTTAAATCAGTAACAATTCAACTACAAAATCATATCATAATAATTTTAAAGAAATACAGTTCATCTTGAGGCAAAGTCCCATCTGCTATAGACCTCTGAAACTTACAAAACCATTTAATTGCTTCCAATACACAAATGGAAAGACAAAGGATAAACATTTTCAATATCATAAGAAGAAATTGGGATGTTAAACATGAGTCATGGATCTTCTACAGTTCAGTAAACCTGCAGGGCATCCTCCATTTGATTTCAAAGTCTGAGAGTCATTCTTAAGATGATGGTTTCTTCTCCTTGGGGCCACATGGGAACCCACCATTTCCACAGGCTTGCCCAATGGCCATTTTCTTGGTTCCACCCTCATCAAGCTTCTGGGTGTCGGCCAAGCTTCAGACCTCACCCTCCAAGAGTGTTGGGGTGATTGCCACACCTTACCCAATCTTTGGGTTAGAGTCTTAGCCTCCCCAGTACAGTGAGGTGAAGATAACATTCCCCCTAACCTTTGGCATACAGGCTCAACCCTCTCAGAGCAATGAATTGACCACCTGGCCTTCCCTAACCTTTGGCATATAGGTTCAACCCTCTCAAAGCAATGGGCTGACCACCTGGCCTTCTCTAATCCATGGGGAACAGGTACACCCCTCTCAGACCTATGGCGTGTTGACCTTAACCGCCCTAATCTTTGAGGAATGTGCTCCACCCTTTCTGCACCCTGGGATGGCAAAATTCTCCCAGAACATCAGGTGGGGACATCCACCCTCTTCAATTGCTGGGGAAAACTCACCCTCTCTGCACCATGTGGCATCAAAACTTTCTCAGAATATCGGGTAGGAACATCCACCCTCTTCAACTGCAGGGGCAAACTCACCCTCTCTGTACATATGGGTGGGGCTCTTATCTTGGCCCAAGGAGATGTCTTAAGTCCAGATCTCTGCTTCCATAGTTTTCTTCTTAAAGCTGATTCTCCTTCAATCTCTCCTTTCCATGTCCTCTTTTGTCCAAGCTGACAGTGGCTTTGTTAATACAGCTCTCTCAAAAACTTTGTTGGTTTAGCATGCTGGAAGCAGGGGTCCAAGCCATCAGACAGTAGGACTTTCCAAAAGTCTTTCCGAGATAACTGCATCTTCAATTCTGATTTACAAGTTCCAGGTTTAGCTAAGTCTTCAAAAGGGGCACTTTCATCTGGGAATTTGATTTCCACAAACCTGGAAGTTCCAGAATCAGTTTCTGTTTTCTTTGTGCCCAAAAGCTCAGTCCTTAGTGTATTTGGCTCATCTAGTATTTTGCTATAAGCTGCAAGGAGAAGCCAAGCCACATTCTCTGGGTTTACTTTGGAAAGTACTTCAGCTAAATGCTCAGGGTTGCCCTTTCCAAATTCTGTCTTCCATATAACACCAGGAGTTAATCTTGCTAAGATCTTTGCAACTTTAAAACATGGATCACCTTTCCTCCAGTTTCCAAAATAGTTTCATCATTTACTTCTAAGCCATCATAGAAAGTCTCTTTAGCATCCATTTTACTATCAACAGTCTCTTCAAAGTGATCTAGGCTTTTTCCATCAAGCATTTCACAATTCCTCCAAAAAATACCCCTTACCCATTTATAAAACCGTTCCAACATTTTGATATATGCAAAAGCACTACCCCACTCCTGGTACCAAATTCTGTATTAGTCAGCCAAAGGGGTGCTAATGTGAAATACCAAAAATGGGTTGGTCTTTATAAAGGGTATTTATTTGGGGTAGAAGTCCACAGATACCAGGCCATAAAGCGTTAAGTTTCTTCTCTCACCAAAGTTCATTGCCACATGTTGGAGCAAGACAGCTGCTGACGTTTGCCAGGGTTCAGGCTTCAGGCTTCTTGTGTTCCTCTCTTCCTGGGGCTGCATTTCCCTCCAAGCTTACCTCTTCTGGTTCCTCCACAAGGTCGGTTGTAGAGTATCAAGTGAACGGCTCACTTCTCTTCTTCTGGGGCCTTTTCTCCAACATCTAAACTGCTTCTCAAAAACTGCTTCAACTCTGTTCTTTGCCTTGCCTTTTATACTTGGTTCCCCACCCACCAAGGGGTGGGGATCAACGCCCTAATCATAATCTAATCATGCCCAGATTAACAGATCACTTTACAAACATGCTCCAATTATATTTTTGGAATTCATAATTACAACAAATTGGTCAATGGTTGCACATGTGTAGGAAAATATAAATGAGTTTAACTCTGAAACATTGGAGAGATGTTATATATTCCAAGGGAAGGCTCACCAATGCCTAATTCCTGGGTTTGTCTGCCCTGCCTATAGTATATAGATGTCCAATATAGTACAGCAGAAATGAATGCCTCAAAATTCCAAGAACTGGTAAAAAAAATGTACCTTACATTTAGCTCTCTTCAGTTCTTGCTCTTGATGTCTAGCTGACATATTGTGCCAAAATCCAAACTAGTCCATGCAGAGAGATCATATTGAAATAACATGTGAGTTCTCATCACCATTAGCCCAGCTGAAGTCCCTGTCCATAGCCAACATCAATTTCCATACATGTGAGTGAGGATGCCCCCAAATGATTTCAGCTTCCAGCCAATGATTCATCCTCAGCCTTTTAGTCTTCTGAGACCACACACATCTAGGAGCATAGTCAGGCTATTCCCATTATATCCTATTTAAACTCCTGA
>JAKSZT010020697.1:3611909-3637780 GCA_026826555.1 Tolypeutes matacus
ATATGATCAATCTTTAATTTTAGCCATTCAAGTGGCAAGAAGCAGTATTATTTTCATTTACATTATGGCTAATGCTGTCTAGCATCATTTCTTGTATTATTTGCAAAGTTTAATCTTCTTTAATGAAGTAAACGTTCAAAATATTGGTTCAATTTTAATTTGGTTGTTCATTTTTTCTTATTAATATGTGAAATATTTTATATATTCTAAATAATAATTCTTTTTAAAAACTATGTTTTTCAAATACTTTCTCCTAGTTGCATAACATCTTTTTCCATTCTATTTATAAGCTCATTCTGGCCATTTTTTAAAAATCCTTTTATTAGGCCTTTCTTTTCTTTTTTTTAAATATAGGGGCAAGGGATTGAACCCTGGATCTCATATATGGGAAGCTGGAGCTCAACCACTGACCCATATGAGCTTCCCCCTTTCTTTTCTTGATCATGATTTTATACTGTACCTATCAACTTTGTCTAACCGTGGAATGGAAGATATCCATCTAGGTTTCATTCTTTAAAAATATTTTCATATGTTGTATAGGCATCTATGATCCATTTTGAATTAATGTATGAGGGTTCATTATCTGATATGGATGTTCAATTTTTTCCACCAATATTTGTTGAAAACACTGCCATTTATCTACAGAATTGCCTACAGTCCTTTGCTTAGATCCAGATGACCAAATAGTTGTGGATCTAATTCTGGATTCTAAGTCCAACACAAAAATTGTCTATCTTTGTGAAAATACCATAATACTTTGATTACTGTAAATTTATGCTATGCCTTGAAATTAGGAAATATGATTTCTCCAAATTTATTACTTTATAAACTCATGAGGGTTGATCTAGATAAATTGCATTTCCATATAAATGTTAAAATTATATTCTAAAATTCTAATAAGAAAAGATAGTTTATGTTTTTGGGGAGAATAGAACTGAATCTAGGAATTAATTTGTGGGTGGTACAAATGACATCTTAAAAATGTTAAGTTGTTTCACATATGAGAACAGAGTGTTTGTCCATTTATTAAGGTGTTGTTTAATTTCCCTCTTCAAAGTTATGTAGTTTTCTGTGTAAGTGCCTTGCATATATTGTGTCAAATATCATTAACTACCAAGTTTTAATTCTTAAATTTTAACATACTAAGTATTTTAAGGGTTTTATAAAATAATTTTAAAAATTCAATTTCTGATTACTGGTTACAAATAGTCTTTGCTATCAATTTTTGTATATTGCTCTCACATTTTCAAACCTGTCAAGCTCACCTATTAAAAAAAAAAAGTTACATCACCCAGATTAGATAGGAAGAAGCAAAACTGTCTGTTTTTATTGGTGATATGGTTGTCTAAGTTGTAAATTTTAAAATCTATAAAGAAATTCTATTATATTTTATGAGTATGAGAGAAATGCTGGCCTAATAGAGTGAGTTCAGATACTGTTCATTCACTTCTGTTCCTTTTTCTGGAAGTGTTTGAGTAGAATTGTAAGTATTTGTATCTTAATATTTCATAGAATTATAAATGTAGCTGTTTGGATCTGGGATTTCTTTGAGGGAAGCTTTGAAAAAAACAAATTCTATTTCTTTAAGATATATAGGACTATTGAAATGATCTTTTATTTGTTTTAATGTGCTTTTTAAATATATAGTATTTAAGGAATTTGCCAATTCTGAGTTATTGAATTTATTGATCTTAATTTGTTTATAATAGCCCCTTATTTTCCTTTTAAAATCTGTACAATGTATAATGTTAACACTAGTGTCATTAAGAAATACAATGTTTAGCCCTATGTATCAAAATGTAAAAGAAAATTAAATCCAAACAATATAGATACAGGGATATAATAAAAACAAGGAAAGAATTCCCAAGGGCATATCTAACATTTCTAAATAGAGAATATCAGCAAAGACAAAAAGTTGGTTCTATGAAAGGATTAATAAAAGTCTGAAGAATTTACCTTGATCAATGAAAAGAGAGAAAAAACACAAAAAGCCAATATGATGGAACGATTATATGTTGCTCCTTGTGGTAAAAAATTGTACAGATACCTTAAAATACTATTTGAGGATAACCATTAAGTCTATCCTAAATTATGATCCAACTATTCTATTTCTAGATATTTATTTACAAAACCATTAATTTGTATGCAATCATTAAAGTACCATCAGTTAGCATTAGTTGAGAGTTTCATACCTGTTCTTAGCTGAAAAAATGAGTTTAATGAGCATATCCTCACACCTCTAGAAATTAGTGTTCTTCCTTGCAATAAATTTTAAAGAACAAATGAGACAATTAATTTCATAGAGGGAGAAATAAATTACCCTTGGGATTAAAATGAGATCTATTATACTGATTTCTTTATTTCTTAATTGATTTTGCAGGCCAGTAAAGCGTATATGGATAAATATCAAATATAAATTTAAAATTTTTGATTAAATTACAGATTTAAGTTCTCAATTACCACTGAATGTGGCAATATGTCACCATATGGCCTTCCAGGAAAGCCTGAAATTTCAATAAAATAATCACTAAATTTAAAAATTAGAATCCACTGCTCAATATAGCACTTATTAAATGCTTTGACACAGATGATATTTTGCAAGTACCCTAGCTAATCTATGTCAGTAGCCCCACAAATTATGTTTCCAAATCATTTTGCATGGTATAATTAATATTTGATTTGTAGTTTCTTGAAACTTCTAAGTCCTATTATCCTCATGCATTGCATTCATAATGGCAAGGAATAATTAACTTTGAGGTAATTCTAGCTTTTTAATTCCTCATTCATTGTGTTATTCCTTCAAAAATAATGCTTGGCACCTGTGATGGTTAAGTTCTTGTATCAAGTTGGCCAGGTTATGGTGCCCAGTTGTCTGATCATGAAAGCACTGTTTTGATTGTTACTGTGAGATGATTTCATGAATTTAAATCATCAGTAAATTTATTGCATTTATGGCTGATCACATCTACAACCAACTGAGGAGATTGCCTTCAAAAATGAGAAAAGTCCAATCCAATCAGTAAAGACCTTTAAAGGAGAAGTAATGATTTCAGCAGCCAGAAGGGAGAATTTCCATCTCTAATTAAGCCAGCCCAGCATCTACTGGGAAATTCATTGAAAATCTTCATTGGAGTTCTCAACTTGCAGCCTGTCTTAGAGAATTTGGAATTGCCAAATTTCCACAATCTTTTGATCCAATTCTATTAGAAAATCTCATAATATTTACATAATATACATATTAATATATTATATATGTCATATTTATATATTTAGTTTTTTTCCCTAAAGACTCTGATTAATACAACACCAATACATTCTCATGGCATTTGTCATCTCTGAACTTCTCAGAGTATAGATTATAGGATTGAATGTAGGTGCAATGATGGTGTAAAATAGTGCAAATATTTTATCCTTAGGGTAGATATTAAGTAGTCTAAGGTTAGCAAAATTGAAGGACCCAAAAACTACCCAGAGTTTTATGAGACCCACAGGGAGAGAGAGTTTGCAGCTTCCCACATGAGTCATTTCATAGGTGAATAATGTAATGACTTAAGAAACAAATAAGACAACACAAGTTACTAAGGCAACCCTACCTGAATTTGCAACCACAAGGACACCAGTGATGTAGGTAGGATTACAGGAAATATTTAGCAATGAGAAAATATTGCAGAAACGGTGATAATTTAATCTGACTACAAAAGGGCAGCAGGATTGTTATGGATAATTAAGGAAAGGATGGACAGCCCCACCACATGCCCAAGCAGCTAGGACTAGAAGATTGCATTTGGCAGTGTTCATGATATAATGTAGTGCAGAGGATTGCAGATGGCAATGTAGCTATCAAAGGGCATGGAAGTAATGCAGACCTCAATACCTCCAAAGAAGTGTGTGGTAAAGAATTGAAACTTGCAATTATTGTAGGAGATGGCTTTATCCTCAGTATCGTCACCAGTCAGTTTGGCTGAAACACTCGAGGTTTAGCATATGTCCATACAGGATAAATGGCTGAGGAAATAGTCCACGGGTTGGTGAAAAAGGGAACTGCATTGAATGGAGGAAAGGATCAGGAGGTTTACTACCAAGAAGGTAACAAAACAAAATAAGAGAAACGAAATCAAAATATTTGTATATTCTGGCCATAGGAAAGTCCCAAAGTGACTAATTCTGAGATGCTTCTATTCCTTTCCATATATCTCAAATGGGTTGAGATCATAAAATATATTTTATTCCTGTGAATTATATCAATTATAAAACAACAAAAGTTTAATTTACCTAATGAAAATAAAATGTGTTGCCTATTTTTAAATTTATTGCCTTAGCCATAGGATTAACTTTCCTTCTCAGCATAATCTGGAACACTTCCCTGAATGATTAAAAAATGAATCAGAAAATTCAAATGTTTAAAACACCCTTGTTTAATTTGCCAAATTTTAATTTGCTAAAGCTACTGAGAAAATAAGTATCAGGTACAGAGTGTTTTGAAGTTAAGTGTAACCATATATCGAATAATTAAGTAGTGGTTCATTTTCCTACCCTTTAATTATTACAACTGATACATATTGTTTGCTAATGAAGTGGTATATTGTTCATTATCAAATGCATTTATTTCCCTAAAATAAATTGATTTAAATAATTGTTATATGTGGGTTGGTGAACTACTTAAAGAAGATCACTCATTTAATCCAAGTCCACAATTCCTGATAAAAGTGAGTCAGATCACAGGAATCTCAGTAATGTTTTAGAATCAGTAAGTTATGCAGTCTTTTTTTTAGTTTTTTTTTTTTTAATTTATTTTTCATTGTCGGTAAAAATCAAAATTTTCACAATACATACAAATATTTGTAAAATGATATATAAATATATATGTGCATTTGCTTACAAAAATGTTATATATATATATATATATATATATATATATATTTTTTTTTTTTTTTAAGAGATGCTTAGATTACCTAAATATTACATGGAACCTACTGGGCTTCCCATGTTCCCCACTTCCCACACCTCCCACCACATCCTACACAAACATCTCCCACAAGTGTGGCCCAGAGTTATACAGTCTTGATACTAGAAGATAGAATCTGGATTCTCACTCAGTTTGGTGCCTTATCTCATGTGTAAGGGTAGAACTGGATGTGGGAAGAGTATCACGGATGTAGCAGTGGGAGAAACTGCTGTGAATAATCATTTTTGTTGAAAAAGATTATGGAATTTGACAAGCTACCTGATCACTCAGTCTTCCTGAACAGTTATGCAAAGCTTTAACTGGTAGTTAATATAAATATATGGTTGAGAATTCTCAGGCATTAAATCATTTTGGAATAATTGTATTGAAGTTTTACCTAATGTACATTCTGTAGGTCAAAGTCTTGCTTGCTTTCTAGATCATTATTAGTGTTTAATACACAATACACAATAGCTCCTAAAATCCCATCCTGAATTCTGAGGGAATATGCTACTATGATCACTGCTGTTAACAGAGATGAGAGGGAAATGTGAGTAGATTCAGGTGAGAATAATCATTGTCATTAAAATGTATAATATTTTTGATAAGAGAAATCAAGGCAAATCCCTATAAAAGAAATAAAATGATGAAAAGAAAGATACATTAAACAATCACTGTGTAAGTGCTTAAAACAATGGCAACAAAATCAGAGGAATGTAAAATAAACTAAGAAATTGACAACATTGAGCTCATTTCTTAAGCTCCTTAAGCCTCATTTTGTCAATTATATCACTGTGCAATCATTTCATAATTCAGAAATATGGGGAATATATGAATAGTTTGAAATACCCTAGTGTCATACATGGTTAATGCCATGCATTTTTTTTAACTTTCTTACTCTTTTTTTGAGCAGCTTAGCAACTACTATAATTGTCCTGCACATATATACAACAAATTCAAATTAAGAAGCAAGTAAGAAAAGAAAAGAAAAAAGAAACAAAACATAGAGTAATGGGGGTGATGAAGTAAATTTCAATTTTTACAATTCATTAGTGAAAAAAAGATTCTGATGATTATTTTAGAAACATTCCTAACACTAATTCGTCTGATTTTTCTATTACCATAAAAATATTGTGAAGTTATCGCTTTCATTCCAAAAAAGAAAAAATCCTCCAATCCTGTGTAAACTCTTCCAAAAAAATTGAAGAGGAAGGAAAATTAACCAACACATTTTATGAAGCCAACATCACCCTAATACCTTCATTCTTAATAGAATAGCTTTTAATTAATAGTCAAGTATAGAATGAAAAACTTTTGTTTGAATCTCTTCATCATATATTACATATTATTATATTAAATTAATAGCATTATATATGGAAATATAGCTGATGAAGTTCAGGTGGACCATAGTTTCTGTTAACTTAGTTTGAATCTCCACACTGATGGAAAATTAACAAAGAATTGGTAAACACCTCGGGCATTTTTTAGTATAAATTTTGACCATGATTTCTATCTTTAGTGCTCTTTACCTTTCCTAAAAATCTGTGAGACATCTTTGGCCCTAATCTTGTTACTATCATTCCACATCAATTCATTTTTAATTTCCTCCTCATCTATTTCAAAGAATATTTTAACCATGTCACCATTAAAATTTAAAAATATCTTTTGCAATCAATTGGATCTTAACTACAATTGAATTTATTTCTGTGGTGCAGCTTTAAGATTTAGAATTAACTTATAGACAAGTCTTACAGAGTAAGTCCTCTCTATATAGCTCCATTTGTACAGTGTAAATATTTCCTCACCTGTAAGTTAAGAGAATATATTTTATTTTGAAATAATACTTAAAATATTGTTTTGGACAACTCAATGTAATTGCCTAATCATTTAAATGGACATAAAAGGAAAATAGTATTTTAATCAATTGCCAGTATATAAAACACACCTTAATTGTTCCCCCATCTCCAGTGAAAATAAAATGAGAAAATTATGCTTTACACATGAAGAGATGATTCCAAAAATGTAAAGTTAGTATTCAGTCAAAACCATACAAAGATCTATCTGCCTTTATTGATACAAA
The DNA here is from genome assembly GCA_026826555.1 of Tolypeutes matacus. Classification (NCBI taxonomy): domain Eukaryota; kingdom Metazoa; phylum Chordata; class Mammalia; order Cingulata; family Chlamyphoridae; genus Tolypeutes; species Tolypeutes matacus. The sequence goes on from JAKSZT010020697.1 coordinate 3,618,935, forward strand.
ATTAATATCATTGCTAATTAAATGTGTTCTGTCATTCAGACTAGTCACTTTTAATTTTTAAAAAGTGTGTGAAAAACCAGTTTTCTACATTCCCTAGGCCATAAGTGATTTTCATTTCCCTTCCTGGACATCCCTTTTTTGGGTTAGGTTTCCCATAAAATAATGATTTTTCCTATATAAACAGCCACTTAATTTCTATCTCCTTAATTTTAGAATACAAAGGAACTCTAGTTTCTATTCTGGACTTAGCCATTAATTTTATTAGTGAATTCTGCAATTGACTTGATTTACTTCCAAAACAATTTCTTCATCCAAATTGAGAGACATGAATCTCCCTCACCTAAAACAGTGAGTTTTGAGTTTCAAATTTAAAAATAAAGAACTTTGAAAAGATAAGATACTATGTAACAAATATGGAATTATATTCAGTTTGACATCCATATAAGAGTAACAATTTTTAAGAAAGATAAAAATTCCTTGAGGCTTTCCTGGTTTGATTATATACAGAATGCCTCATTTGCATTTAGAATGTAAGGAAAGGAAACAAGAGTTATCTGAGCTCAGAGATTAAATGCATAAACCATTAAAGATGTCAAATTGAAACAATAAATTTAATGTTAAAATCCCCACTTTTTCTATTACCTAATTATTTCACAGAAAGCCATGACATCTTCACTCTTAATGGCATCTAACTACTTCAGCCATTCTAATTGTATGTTAGGTGGAAATGGATTAATAAATTAAGCCAAATTCTCTAATTCTATTAAAAATATAGATAGAACTCAAACACAAACTAAAAACTCACCCTGTTTCTTTCTCTGACATATGTAGGAGAAATTGTTACCATCATGAACATCACAGGTAAGAAAGTTAACAAAGTCCAGAGAAATAAGATAAACACAGATTCCAATTTAGAGATACCTCCAGTGGATTTTTAGTGCCCTGTTTGGAGACTTTGGGTAAGTTTATTTATCAGGAGCAGGAGAGTGATGAACATTTTAACACAAACCTTGATGAGAAATTCGGTAGTAGGTAGTAGGAAGGTAAAATGAGGGTAAAAGTTAACTATGAAAAGAGTCCTGGCCTGTGACCCCCTTGGGGAAGGGAACTCCCACAGCATCCATCTTGGCCCTGCTTGCTGCTGCCTAAGGCAGGTCTGCAAATGTGAGGACCCCTGGAGGGCTAGCCCCCAGCTCTGAGTCATTGCCTTGCTGCTGCCAAGGGTAGAGTGCAGTATTACATTTAATTGAGAAATGTAAAAAAAAAAAAAAAAAAAAAAAGCAGGCAATGGCCTGAAGGCAAAGCTACCTGGCTGCTAAAAGGGCTTTAAAAAGCATTGCATTAGTTAGGCCAGTAATTTATTAAGGTAGGGAAGGAAGAGAAACGGGAGACAAAAACAGATCACAGGTCCCCAGTAGAGAGTAAGGGGCTGAAGAGTGATAAAGAGGGCTGATTTATAGACTACAATTTCCCTTTAAAGATTATAAATGCCCAGGTTTTACTTGTGTGTTGATCCACCCAGGGTGGACATGGCAAGAGCAGGGCATAGAAGCCACGAGGGAGTGCAGGGCAGGAGCCTGGAGCTGGGAGCAGAAGAGAGATTTGACCTTTGTGCCTGCTTTTTAAACTGTTAATTATCCCATCCCTTTGCTATTAGCATGGGAGGAGTACCAGGTGTTTGCTGCTTTGATTGATTACCTCACCCATCAATCCCCCAGGAGGGCCCAATTATAAGGCCTCTGAAGAATATTTGGGGCTTCTCCTGACTTCCAGGAAAAATCTTGCCAGGGTCTTCCAGCAGCCGTCTTGGGGTATTGATGTCCCCATGGACTTATTACCAGGTTCCAGATCCATCTATTGATTCCCTATTTTACTAGCCAGCTTCACTAATCACAAAACAAATAAATCTATGAAAATCAGAGATTAACTCTGTATTCAAATCTGTTTAACAATTAATTATGTATATTAGGGAGTCAAAAATAAATAATGTTTTTATCATATACAAGAATGAAAGAGAAATAATTTAACACAGTTTCTAATCCTTCTCTAATTATTGTGGATCCATTCCTATGCTTTTCCTCTCATTGATTTCTCTCATTCCTCAATGAAATGCTGGTTATTCTCCTAATGTTCAGATTTTTAAATTTCAGCTCCTTCAATTCATAACTCCTCCACTATTCATGTTATAAATAATATGAATTTTCCAGTTCCTCATACCATTATAGATGAAAACTATGTATCATAATAGGGAAAACTGGAACATGTCATTCAAAAAGTATTCATTGAAATAATGGAAGATCATATACTCAGAGCAATATTTTGAAGACATGTAGAATAATTTGAATATCCAAGAAATCAAATGAGATCTGTATTTCCATTACTTAAGTATTCCTAGAAGTGTCCAGATGCACATGATTATCTAAAAATTGGGTAAACATTAAATTCAAAATTTACCTTGCTCTTATTCTTGTTCTATGACATTGACTATCCCTTGCATACTTTTTGGAACTATCTTCCAAATAATCAACTCATCAGTTGGATTACCTTTAGATTCAAGTTATCAGTCCACTGCACAAAGATAGAATGTGAATTATAAATAGTATGCAATTTACATTTAGCCTTGCTTCCTGTGATTTAGGCCTCTTACTCATTAGATATTCCTCTTGGGCCCCAAAGAATTAATGTTTCTCCTCTGTGCAAATTGTTTCTTTCAGAAAATAAATTTGTGGGGCTTTTTCTTTGAGGGTCCTTTCCTTTCTTTAGTTTTCTTATATTGTTCAAAGAGAAAAGAACTTTAAGCCCACATATTAGATAATGATCTACATCTGTCTGCAAAGTGGTTATATTGTGCCTTCTGAGAGAATTATAATGGGTTTTGATTATTTCCAAGTACCATTTTAGTAGATTTCCTAAAGTAATTGTGAACTTAGAAACTCAATCTTATCTCCATAAATTAGAAAATTCATACCAAAATAATTTGGAAAAAAAAACAAAATACTTGACTATATCTTAAGTATCTCTATTTCTTATTTCCTTATTTTCTTTTTCCTTATTTTCTTCTTCACATATGTGTGCAAGGTTAAAACTATATTCCAATGTGCTGTGTGAGCAGAAAAAAATAATGGCAAATGCTTACTGAGTACTTGTACTCTTTTTCCCTACACCAACTGTTTTATTCAGTCTTCAAAGCAAACCAATGATATGGGCATGAAGATAATACATGAGAAAATCATGTCAAAGGTCACCCTCCAATGCAGTATTGCTGGTTTTCCTCTAGGTTCTTGACTATGTTACATAAAATAATTTAAGAACATGCCAGTTTAGTTAGGCCAGTAGTTTTTTGAGGAAATGAGAGAAGAGGAGACTATAACTGATTATGGGTTCTCACGTATACTTGCAGGCTGGTCCAGGTAGAGATGGGAGAAAATGGGATGATTTTTACTCTGTGCGTGCTTTTTTAAACCATTAATTATTCCTCCTCCTTGCCCATGTTATATGGAGGGTTTCCAGTTGTTTGCTATTTTGATTGATTACTCCATCCATCAATACCCACAAGGGAGGGTCTAATGATAAGTCCCTTTGATAATATTCAGTGCTTTTCCTTGATCATGGAAATTTTCCTTGACCAAGGAAAATTATCGTGGGTTTGTTCAGTAGCTTTATGGTGGGGTCTTTATCACAGGGGATTTCCAGGTGGAACTCCATGGTCAAGTGTTTTACTGCCATGGTTTTCTGCAAGATTTTAGATTCATCTTCTCATTCCATAAACTAGCTTACCTCAGTAGAGATGGCTGATAAAACTCAGAGGAATAGCTAATTCTAGGGAAAGTGAAAGATTAAAATGTGAAAGTTCTATAATGTGGGCTCCAAAAGTAGACCATGATCTACTTGATTCAGGGACATTTCAACTGTAACTATATGTCACTTTTGTTCATATATATTATTCCATAGTTTAAAGGGGTCAAAATATTCAAGTCAAGTCTAAAATGATGTCCAAATCAGTGAAGCAAACTAGTATATGAGGTTTGATTTGCCTGCAAATCAAAACAAATCTAGGATTTTGTTTTTCTTTTTTCGTTCCAGGAACTTCTTTATAATGCTGACAAAATCTGTTTTATACATTATTATTATGCTTTTCTACTAAACATCTCAACCAGTTGAGGTTATGTTTTAATAGTTGTTACTCTTCTTTAGGGAGAAAAAATTATTTCCAGGGAACCTTACTGAACTTCCCCTTCTCTCTGGATTTTTCTAGCCTTACCCTCATATTAGAAGCGCATTTGCTTCCATGGTTTCCCACCACTCCCCCAATTGAAAAAACCATCAACTATGTCTTTCTATTCTGGCTTCTTTTTTTAAAATGCCCATTTTAAAGTTGTATATAAAATGTACTATCCCCCTATCTAACATATCTTATGTATAAATATGGATAAAAAAAATTTCATTTTCATTTTTTTCCAAAGTCTTCTTTTAGTCATTATGGGATCACTAAATCTTCAAAAAGGCAGAAAATGCAACTGCTCTTATCTTTTTATAGTGATAATTACACTCACATTTAAAAATATGTTGTACTTCTTTTTGATCTTGTATTTTCACCTATATGAACAGTGTATCTTTTTTTATTACTTCATATCACAATCCCATAGTTTTATTAAATAATGTTACAGCATTTTACCTTGTGCATTGCTTTCTTAATTGACACTATCTTGCCAGAGAAAAATATAATTTATTTGGTGATGTAATACAAGAACTTAATAAAATCCTAGGCCAAATGTACAATGGGAATGATTCATCAAATAATTTATTTTTCTTATTTATACTGCCACTTATAAGGGTTACTAAAGGGGTCCTTGGTCTTGCTTTCATTAGGACATTCTTAGCAATGTAAATGTAGTAAGGTATTAGCTAAAAATGAAGAATGGATTTAGTTAATAAGAACAGAAGCACAAGAGGAGCAAAAACAGTTTAAGAAGAAAAACTCGTTTTGTGTAAAGGCTGCTGTTAGACATTAGCAAAAAATCTGCCTAAGATTATTCATGAAACATTTTTGGATAGGTTGAGTATGAAGATAATTTGGGCAGCTCTGATTTGAAATTGAATGTGTTTACTCAGTTTAAGTGCTTGTGTTATATAGATATGGCACAATTTTTATACTTTGAGAGAATTATTATGATTTATGTTTCCCTAAATAACATGGTGTCATCTCTGTAAATTTCTTTTACAAAAAGGTTTAGAAGAAATCATCATTGGTACCAAGCTATATAAAAATGGAAGTAGTTGTATTACTTTTGTCATACATTTTAATGTCTAAATAATAAATACCCATGTACCTTATCCACTAATCAATTATGTTTCACATGCAAACTCTATTTATCATCTCATATTTAAATGATGTTGATAACTTTTCTTCTCATTTTGATATTATGAGTGAAAAATATGGCACACGGAAGTTTATTGATTTGGGCAAAGTCAGCATTGAATAAGTTCAACTAAATCAAGCCCTACAGAATCTTGGTTCAACATAACTGTAATTTCCCAGTGTTATTACCTATAGTTTTTGAGATTGCAGACAAAATTAGTCAATCATTTACCTTCTTCTCAGTAATATTTTATTGATTCATCACAGTGTTAGGAACATTTTTAAATAAATAAGTAAAAATGTTAATTTTGTCAGAAAGAACATATGGATATGATATATTAACAAACCAAACAAATTTGAAGGTATCTTTTCTTTCCTGAATAGATAAAGTACAATTGGAGTAAGAAGAATATTTATCTCAAACTTATTCTCTCAAAACACATGGCCATTGCTACATTGTTTCTAACACTTGATATGATAGAGAAATGGCCCAATACAGCACAATATTTATTTCTTTATTAATAATTTGCCCAAATGTTAAAATATACAATTCCTCTCTAATATAATTCTGCTATGATTTGTTTATCAAATGATTTACTTTCCCTTTCTTTCTCTTTCATTTTATATTGCTGTGAAAATTGTTAGTAAACTTTTGGAACATTTGTTTTCAGATAATATTAAAGTTTATTTTGCATAATTCCTTTGTTAATGTTTCACCATTGTCCATAGCTTATCATTTCAATTCATTCTCATGTAGATCATGTTTATTTGTATGTATTGATGATAAAAATATTTTCTTAACTTTCTTTCCAACTCCCCTAGGAAGTCATATCCAGAAATCTACTCTTCCCCAAATCTACAAATTATGTGTTTTATACATGTACCATGGTGTTATATATTTTAATACAACACATAATTGTTTTTGCTACTTTTCTCTTACACAATATGAAATCATATATGCAAAAATGATGTTAAGTGAAACATATTTTAAAACACAATTTCCCTTGAACTATTCCCTGTCTACTAGGATGGTAAATTAATTTATTTTTCCTATTTTTATATCAAGATAAATTTAGATATGGAATTTCTTCTCCAACACAGAGTAGTGTATCTACTCATCAAATGAAGGTCTATTGGAATTGGATATGCACTACTAATTTTCTCATCCTGTCCTTCCACGTTCTGAATATATATGATGTAATAAACATTATAACAGAAATATTAAAAGCCACCAGGCCTGTTAAATCTTTGTCTCTATAACACTTTAAGGCAGTGAAAGGACCACATTTCCTTCACAATTTAAGCCAAATTCTGGTCTATCATGTGGAATTTTTCATTACCTAATTTACTTAAGATATCATCATTCATATTTTAGTCAAATCTATGATAAGCAAATAAAGCTCAATATTATATGTTTTTAATTTTCTGAAAACTACTTCTAATCTCCTCAATTTTTTACAAAATATCAAAATTTTAAATGGCATGAAAGTATAATGTACATGCAATTATAAAGCACATGCAAAGATGCTCACCAACACTAGTTATTAGGGAAATGTAAATCAAAACTACGATGAAATACCATGTTACACCCATTAGAATGCCAGCCATTGAAAAAACAGAGGACTACAAATGTTGGAGATGATGTGGAGGAAAGGGAACACCATCCACTGTTGGTGGGAATGTAGAATGGTGCAGCCATTGTGTTGGACAGTTTGGTGGCTCCTTAAAACACTAACTGTAGATCTGACATATGACCCAGCAATCCACTACTGGGTATATACCCAGAAGAACTGAAAGCAAGAACACAAATAGATATTTGCACACCAATGTTCATAGCAGCAATATTCACTATTGCCAAAAGTTGGAATCAATCCAATTGCCCATCAACATATGAATGGATAAATGAAATATGGTATATACATAAAATGGAATATTACTCAGCTCTAAGAAGGAATACAGTATTAACACAAGGGATAACATGAATGAATCTTGAGGACTTTATGTTGAGTGAAGCAAGCTAGGCATTGAAGGACAAATATTGCATGACTTCTCATATGAATTAAGCAAATATAGCTGACTCAGAGAGCTAGAGTCTGGAAGATAGTTTTACAGGAAATAGAAAGGGAGAAGAAGTTTGTGAGCCAACACTCATATGAGTGAAATCTATGATAAGGTGGAAGTCAGTAGTTGTGCAGTGAAGGGATATGAAAGGGGTGTAGTGATACTATTGGGTTGGGGGGTGCAAGCTTGAAAGGGGTGTAGACTGGGGAAGATGGGTTAGACAGTCCATGGAAGTTGGGGGATTGTTGGGGTAGGAAGAAGGTGAACCCTGGGAATTGGTGGGTCAAACTGTAATTTTGAGAAAACTCTTTTGACAATACAAAAAAGAAGGCTTACTGGTTTAGAGTGTTGGATGGGGGGTATTTGTGACAGGGTGCACCTGGGTCAGCCTTCTAGAGAATGTATGAGTGATCGCTTTTTCATAGTGTGTTATATGAGTGGGAGGTGACCCATGTTATGAGTGGAAAGAAGTTGGACTCCCATACTGTGGAGGCCCAATATGTTCTCAAATGGGGAGGGGGGGTTGAGACCATGGGTGATTCCTAAAAGGGGATGACAAACAAGCCCTCAGTGTTGTAGCAAGCATATATGAATCTTGTCCTTCAAGGAATGAAGCCTGCTGGTCCCTGTAGGACCCAAGGGGAGGGGGAGGGAGGAATAGAATAGATGGAACAGGGGGCATTTAGGGGACAATGGAAGAGTTCTGCAAGATCTTGCAATGATGGATACAAGACATGTTAAATTTCATCAAAAATTATAAAGTGTATCACCTAAAATGTAAACCATAATGTAAACCATTGACCACGGTTAGTAGCTATGTTTCAATATTTGTACATCAGTTGTAATGAATGTACCATCCACATGCAAAAAGATTATTAGTAGGATAGGAGGGAAAGGGGGAGGATGTTGGGTATATGGGAGTCCCCTATATTCTGTATGTAACTTTACTGTGACCTAAAACTTCTTTGAAGACAAAATGAAAAAAAAAATGTAAGACACTGGGGGAGAAATGGAAGACAATGCCACACTGTACATTAAAGACAACAGATATTACATTGATGAAAGGCAAAATGTCAAAAAAATTTTTAACATTTTTCATTTTTAATTCCTCAATTTTCTTCTTTATTTTAATTTTAGTTTTTCTAAATAATTATGCATTTTATTTCTTATATTTAAAGCTATCTTTATTATTTCATTTTCTTAATAATCAAATTTGGCAATATCCTTTGCTCATTTTTGAAGAAGTGTTTGGTCACAGAAGTGTTACAACTATGGCAGGAGAGGATCATTGGTGTGGGGTGTCAGTCTTTGGCCATACATGGGAGGAAGTTCACCTGTGCATATATATAAGGTATATAACTATGTTTAAATGTTCATGGGGCATTGTCACCATGGGTAGAGATTCACATAACAACAAAAATTATTGAATTCCCATCCTGGGGAGCTCTGCCACATTCTTTAATGGAACAGCAACAATCTCCCAGGTAGAGGCAGTGACTAGTAAGAAGGATGGTCCATTGATGGGACTTTGATATTGATGACTATTCTTATGAGCCTTTGGTTCTTGACTTTGCAACTTATCCTAGTGCTGTTGGGTGCCTAAAAGTTATCTCCTGAGAGCTTCCATGTTGCTCAAATGTGGACTCTATCTAAGTCAGACTCAGCATATAAATACATTACCTTCCCCACAGCATGGGACAAGCCTCCTTGGTCCCGAGGGATTGCTACCCAGCAATGGCTTGTAATTCAACTGGAAAAAGACCTTGGATAAAAGGGGGAAAAGGTAAAGGCAAATGAGTTTATATGGCTAAGAGACTTCCAAGTGAATAGGGAGATAATCAGAGAAGTAATGCTTATGTACATCTCAGCAGGATCTCATAGACAGCCAAAGTAGATACTACCCCAAATTTGTGGCTACTGAGGGCTCTGGAAACACCCAGGTCCTATTGTTATGACAGTTCTAGAGTTTGGTGACTTGCCAGTGGGCCCTAATTTGGTGTTTGTGCTCCCGACTGTGACACAGCTGGACTCAGATGTGACTTCTCTACACATGCCTCTTCTGTCCCTTTTACCTGAACTGGAGTTGGTACTGGAGTTGGGAGGTGTACATCCAAGACTCTTGAATCTCTGGGCTATCCATGTGCCACTTTGGCCCTGAGCCTCAACAGAGTTGCAACACCTACTCACCAGTTCATTATTCTCACACAGGACAACTAACAAGGAGGTGATGATGGACAACCACCACACCAAGGAACTGAGAGAGTCTACAACTGCAAGCAAGAGAGTGCTATCCATCAGCCATATGGGATCAAAGCCCCCTCTCAATTAGAGGTGGAGTGGGCAACACCATCCCAGAAACCTCAGGATTGGGGATTAAAATATGGAATAGAGTAGACTGTTATTCTACTATAGAATTATTGTGATTCTAGCAATGAAAGAAATTGTATCTTCGATGTGGAGACAGTGGCCACTGGAGGTGCTGAAGTAAGGGAAAGGAAAAAATATGTGTAATATGGGGGCATTTTCAGGACTTGGAATTGACCTGAATGATATTGCAATGACAGATACAGGCCATTATATATCCTGCCATAACCTACAGAATTGAGTAGGAGAGAGTTTAAACTACAATATAAAGTATAATCCATGCTTAGTGGCAATTCTGAAAATGTGTTCATAAATTGCAATGAATGAACCACACTAATGAAAGAAGTTGCTAATGTGGGGAAAAGTGGGAGGTATGGGGAGTGGGGATATGGGAATCCCTTATTTTTTTTAATGTAACATTTTATGTAATCTAAGTATCATTTAAAAATAAAAATATATTACAAATAACTCGATAAATAAAGTGAGATTAGAGTGGAGATAAATGAAATAGAGAATTAAAAATAATAGAGGGGGAAAATGAAAATAAAATTTGGCTCTTTGATAGTACAATAAAATTAACAGAATGAAAGTGAAAAAAGAGAATATGCAAATAATTTAATTAGAAATGAAAGGAGGGGCATTGCCAGAAAACCACTGGTTCTGGGACCTGGGCATTAGGGCTGGCTATAGGCTAATGTAAATCCAGCCTTTACAGATGAAGTCTACGCATTGTGTAAGGGCAGAATGGCGAATTTGTTGACTTTTTTCTAGGAAGAGAGCAAAAACCAAATCAAATTTTATCATGAAGAAGAGAGAGAGAGAAAAAAAAAACGTGACTCAAAGACAAATATCTACCAGAAGAGATAGGGCACAGACTATGGTTCAAGTTTCAGAGATTCAAAGATGTATGATGAGATATATTTGAATCCATGGATCAGTAGGGCATTTACAAGGAAGCTAGATGCTGTGGGCATTCTTGTTGTTCCATCCCTTTGGAATGCCTCTTTCTTTTTCTTCATCTTGTTACCTGTTACTAAACCTTCAAGACTAAACTAAGATATCATTTCATATAGGTCCTAACCTGGCCATAGCTTACTGAAAGGCAAGGATAATATTACAGAATTGAACATAAAGGTGTCTACCACTACTTCTTGATATTTCAAAATGTTAATAATCCAAAATCCTTTATATAGGATTATGTATATAATACTTACAAATCACATCATATAAAATGAAATGGGGGGTGAATAGGCAGAGCACAGAGCATTTTTAAGGCAAAGGAATTATTCTGTATGATACTGTAATGGTGGATAAGTGGCATTATACACTAGTGAAAAGAATTATACAACATAAAGAGCAAACCATAATGTAAACTGCAGACTTTAGTTAACATTAATGTATCAATATATATTCAACAATTGTAAAAACTGTACCATACTAATGCAAGAGGTTAATAATAGTAGAAACAATGGAGGAGAGGCTATATCAGGAATCTCTTTACTTTTAGCACAATTTTTCTTCAAACCAAAATTACTTTAAAAATATTCTATGAAAATAAATATATAAATAATATGATAAAGCCAGGGGATTTTGTTTTACACAATGAGATCAATTCCACCATTTTTGCTCTCTAGTAATTTGATAAAGACAAAATCCTTAGTATCTCTGAATCACACTTTACTTAGCTATTAAATGAAATAATAATGATTAAAATAGTTGTGGAGCAGATTTAAGTGTTAGCATGCCAAATTCCTTTTATGGTACCTGTAGCATAGAATATACACTGAAGTGCTAGGTAAATTTCTACTTTGCTTTTTTTTATGTTACTAAAATTAAAGACAAAAATTAGAGGGAATATTTTCTTCCATACAAATTTTGTCTTCGAAATATATGTGTACCCTAAGATTTAGAGCACAATGTTTTACATGATTGATATTCATTAGGTAGTTGATAAACTGTTTTAATTACAAATATATTTCCAGGTTCATAATTTTTAAATAAAGATTTTCTTTAAGAATAATATTAGATTTACAGAAAAGTTGCACAGATAGTACAGATGTTCCCATATATTTCATTCTATGTTTCCCCTATTATCATCTTACATTAATATGGTATATTTGTCACAACTAATTAAACAATGATGATGTATTGGTATTAACTAAATTCCCTATTTTACTCAGATTTCCTTAGGCTTTCTGTAGCATCCTTTTTTGTATTCTAGAATACCATCTGGGATACCACATTAGATTTAACAATCATGTTGACTTAGGCACCTCCAAACAGTGACAGTTTCTCAGACTTTCCTTGCTTTCATGACCTTGACAGTACTGAGGAGGACTACTCAGATTTGGGGGACATTTTCCATCTGATGGAGTTTGTTTGATATTTTTATCATAAATATAATTGGGTTATGGATTTGGGGGAGAAAGATCACCAAGGGAAAATAAAATTCCATATCATCACATTATTATCAAAGGTATATAATAACAATATGACTCAGAACTGTTGATGTTAACCTTGATCACCTGGCTGAAGTGGAGTTTGCCAAGTTCTTCCACTATGAAATTATTCTTCTCCTTTTCCCTTTCCATACTCTACTCTGTGGAAGGAAGTCACTATGTGCGTACCACACTAAAAAGTGGAGTTATGATCTACCACTTAGCAAGTGTAGATTTTATATAAATCATTTGGAATTGTTCCATATGGGGAATTTGTCTGTTCTCCCATTTGTTTTTTCATTCAATCACTCATTTGTATTAATATCAACTCATGGATATTTATTTTATATTTTATATTCTATTCCAATACTGTGTTACTTATTTAAAATTGGTTCTTTGGCCAATTCTTCATTTGTGTTGCCATTTTTAAGACTGATTTGTGAAATTTATTTATATTAAAATAAAATATATTTTGTCTATAATATGTGTTTAAGTATATTTTACCAGTTCTACACTGTTTTGCTTTTGCCTATGCAATTATTTAGAGGAATAGATATAGTAATGTACATAAAGGAATTTGTATATTTTATATAGCTATATATGAATAAATATTATTTCAGCATTTGTTTTTCTTCTCTTCCTTGAAGACAGTGAGTAGCAAACTCAAGAATGCATAAGACAAAAATTCTATTGAAAAGCTACAGCTATGACTTTGAATTTCTTGAGGTCATTTTCTAACCCTGGTGTTCAAGCTGTAAAGCCTAAATTTGAAAGGACGTTCTGTTTTAGGTTAAATGTCCTCCCTCTCCTTTTTCTTAACTATGGATTCTCTCAATGTCTCTTTGTAACTTAGGAAACCATATTGAGAGAGCCAGAAAAAGAATTAATAAGGGCAAGAATTTAACTATGGATAACATTGTATGATTAATGCAATGGCAGGTTGAATTTGGAACTGGAAATGACTAAAAATTTGTGAGGTAAAGTAAAATGAAATATACTTAATCTTAGCCAAGGCAACAGCTGGCAAGCTTGTTTGCTTGTTGTTCATTGCACCGTATTTCTGTCATTATCACTCAACTTGGTAAGCTAAAATCTTATACTTATTTTCTGCTTCTCACTCTGTGTGTCTGTGTGCATACATGTTGGTTCATTAACGAAGATGCTGTCAAATGTTTAGACAATCATTGAATGGATGTTCAGAATATTACTAGAAGAGTCTTTAATGAAAGGATTACCAGGCTCAAGAAATGCAAAAGCTCATTGAAGTAAATTATGAAGTATCAAAATTACCTAAGATATCAAAGGATGACTTGAGGTTCTAATTACTTATTCATGAAATGATTAAATTTGGAACTATAACAAATATAATAACATCTGATTATTGTAGGAAGAATATGTAATTGGAGCTCGAAAATGGCAGAGTGGGGAATGGCCAGCTCAATCCTCCTCTGGAAACTGTGGAAAGGTAGGCAGATTTACTAGGCAGAAGGGAAGCTGTAGGACTGCAGTGACAATTGGTGAGGGCTGCTTGAGATGGGGGCCCAGGTGGCTGTGGAGGTGGGGTGAGGGAGGAAATCTATAGGAAACAGGACACATAAGCCAGCTCAGAGGGTGAGATAAACCAGGGAAGAGACCTGGCTGAAGACCAGTGTTCTGCAGCTCCTAGAGTGAGTTAAGTTCCCCACCTGCAGTGACCAGGGGAGCATCTTCTAAACCAGGAGGTTCTTGAGGAGGAGCTGTGGGAATATCAGGTGTGGGGTACTAGTGCCAGGCCAACTCATGGGGAGAAAGCTGTAGGGGAAGGGAAAGCAAGGTGGGCAGACAAGAAAAAAAACCCACCAGCCAGAATTGAAATAGCTTCAAGGAGAAGGGAGGGGGGAACTTATCAGGCAGGCTGCCACATGCACCTGCCCTGGGAGAGAGAGGACCTGGATCAATGAGGGAGGGGTATTGACAGGTACCTAAGAGCCCTGGAGAGCAGGAAGACTGGAGGGGCAATTGGCAAAGCATCAGAAGCCTATTGGAAAAACTTAAATTAAATTTAAAAATTAAAAATTAAAAAATAAATTTAAAAAAGAAGCCTATTGGCCTGAGGTAATTGAGAGCAGGAAAAGGCAGAAAAAAAGCCTTCAGAAGAATTTAAATGCTTAACCTAATTGGTGGAGTCCTGGGTTAAATCACCAGTATCTCCTTTTAAAAAGCCCAAAAGGCCTGAATGATATAGGGCTGAAGAGAGGCACCCCAGGAGCTGAAAAGATCAGGGGTTGAAGGACAGAAGCCTCAGGACAGGGAACTTTGACTAATATTTCTTTTTTTAGGTTATTTGATTTTTTACTTTTAATTTTTTTCCTTATTCTTTTCTCTACACTAAGGTACCTTATCTGGGGAAGACAGGCTGTAAAGTGATTGGTGAGTACCAGCAGCCTAAGATGGTTGCTAGTGGCCTGAGAGGAAAACCTTTTTTATTTTTTTCTTGTTGTTCTTGCTTTATTTCCTTCTTTTCTTCACTTTTTTCTAGTTTTTATTTATTTATTTATTTCATTTTCCCTCTTCCATTGCTTTTAGGTTGTTCTACCTTCTCTTGTTTACTCCACACTTTTTTTTTTCTTCTCAACTTTCTGGTCTTTTATTTCATTCAATTTTTTCCTTTCTCCCTTTTTTTATTCCACCTTTTTTATTTTTCTTGATTTTTCACTTAATACATGTTTACTTTTTCTTTTCTACCTGGTCCTTTAAAGTTCATTTTCCATCTTTTCCCTTTTAATTTTTTTTGCTCTTCTCTTTTCTTTCCTCTTCTATGTCTTAATATTTTATGGGGGGAACACAGACAAGTATACAGAATAAGTGGAATGAAATGACAAAGAGTAACCATAACACAAAACAAAATAAAATAAACCCCAGAGAACAAAGAGAAGCTAACCATCTGAATAAGCTCATGAAGATAAGAAGGTGACTAGACACCAGAATTACAAGCCATACACAGAAACAGGAAGGCAGGGCCCTTTATAATGAGCAAACTTAAAAACAGATGGAGATGCCAAGCATGGAAGAACTAATCAAGGATGTTCAAACAAATATCATGAGTCCACTTAATAAAGTGAATGAAAAGAATATTAGAAGACAGTGAGGGAACATACAGAAGAAATCATGAACAAATATAAAAAGATAACAAATCTGATGGTGATAAATGACATAGTGCATGAAATTATATATATGATGGAAGCACATAACAGAATGACTTGAACAAGCAGAGGAATGAATTAGTGAGATTGAAGATAGTACTTCTGAAATCACACAGATGGAACATATAGATAAAATAGATAGAAAAAATTAGGAGAGATTCAGGGAATTGAAAGACAACATGAAATGCACAAACATATACATGATAGGCATCACATAGGGAGAAGAGAAGGTAAAGGGTAGAGAAGCAGTGTTGGAGGAAATCATGGCATGAAAATTTCCCAACTCTTTTAAGGGACTTGGATATACATGTCCAGGAAGTACAGTGCATTCTATACAGTATAAATCCTAACAGGCCTACCCTGAGACATATACCTTTCAAATTATCAATTGTGCAAGATAAAGAGACGATACTGAATGCAGCAAGAGAAAGAGATCCATTACATACAAGGGAAGTTCAATAAATTAAGCACTGATTTCTTTTGTGAAACCATGGAGGTGAGAAAGAAGTGGCATGATATAATTGTAGTGCTAAAAGAAAATAATGGCCAACCAAGAATACTGTAACCAGCAAAGTGGGCATTCAAAAATGAGGGAACATTCAAAATATTCACTGGTAAACAGAAATTAGGAGAGTTTGTCAACAAGAAACTTGCCCATCAAGAAATACCAAAGGAAGCTCTTCAGGTTGATAGGAAAAAGCAGGAGAGAGAAGGTGGGAAGAAAATGTAGAAAAGGAGATTATTAGAAAGAATAACTATACAGATAAAATGAGAAATACAAACAACGAATGAGATATATTAACCTAAAGAAAATATGGCTAATGTAATTACTGCCTTTAGAGTAATACCTTTGTATTTTAATAGATTAAACTCTCCAATAAAAGAAAACAGATTGGCAGAATGGATAAGGAAATATGACCTATCTATGTGCTGTCCACAAGAAACACATCTTATTCCCAGGGATGCAAGGAGGTTGCAAGTGAATGGTTGGAAAACAATTTTACAAGCAAACAATAACCACAAAAGGTGGGGAGTAGCTATACTAATATTGGACAAAATAGACTTTAAATGAAAAACTAATGTAAGGGACAAAAAAGCCACTATATATTAATAAAGGGGATAATCTTCCAAGAAGAAAGTACAATCATAAACCGTTATGCACCTAACCAAGTTGCCTCAAAGTATATGAGTCAAACATTGAATAAAATAAGTGGAGAAATAGATGCCTCTATAATTGGGGGGGAAGGGAGGGACTTTAATACATCATTATCAACATTAGACAGATTATCTTGGCAGAGAATCACAAAGAAACAAAGACTTTGAATAATGCAATAGAGGATCTCGACCTAATAAACATATGCTCAACATTACACCCAAATATGATGAGATATACTTTCTTCTTGACTGCAAATGGGCAATTCTCCAGGAGAGACCACATGCTAGCTCACAGAACAAATCTCAATGAATTCAGAAAAATTGAAATTATACAAACTAATTTCTCTGACCACAATGGAATGAGCTGGAAATCAGTAAGGGGCAAAGAAACAGATTAGACACAAAAATATGAAATTTTTAAAAATACACTCTTAGACATTTATTTGGTGGAGGAGGAAATTGTAAAAGAAACCAATAACTACCTTGAAATGAATGAAAATGACAACACAATGTATAAAAATCTGTGTGATGCATTCAAAGCTGTACTGAGAGAATGTTCCCTTCAAATCTATTCTTCTTTATTCCATTTCCCTAGGAGTTGATGATATGGTTTATCTCTATGTTTCTAGTTAACTTTACCTGGGATCCAGTCATCAATTCTACTTGGTTGCTCAGTCCATAAGAACCAGGGATCAGAATACCCTTATCTGGAAACTTAACTTCTCTTTTAAACATTTCACAAATACAGCTATGAATACTTTCCTAGCTATCCCTGGCATCCATTATTCAGGCTGGAACAAAGTAAAGGCATAACTTGGCCATCCAGATTAAGAGATCAGAGAGTTGCCAGGTTCAAAGCGGAAAAGTATGAAAATGAAAAGCATCATTGCTAATACTAGCAAAACCCAGGCTTTATTGAAAATATCAATTGAATGGAGTATTGCCTTTAAATATGGCTGATATCTTTGGATGTTGAAGAAAAATTTATTGCTGAGTAATATTCCTTTGTATGTATATAAAATACTTTGCTAATCCATTCATTTACTGTTGGATACTTGGGTTACTTCCAAGTTTTGGCAATAGTGAATAATACCACTATGAAAATTGGTATGGATTCATCTTATCATATCCCTACTTTCAATTTTTCTGGGAATATACAAACAGTGAGATTGCTGGATCATATGTGAGTTCTATAGTTAGCTACCTGAGTTACCACTTTATTGTCCTCCACAATATTGGCACCATTCTGCATTCCCATCAGTAGTAGATGAATGTTTCCATTTCTCCACATCCTCTCCAACACATGTATTTCTCTGTTTTTTAATAGCCATGAGCCTAATAGGTGTAAATGATATCTCATTGTAATTTCGATATGCATTACCCTAATAACAAGTGATGTTGAACATCTTTTCATGGGAATTTTGGCCATTTGTATTTCCTCTTAGTAAAAGTTTCTACTCAAATTTCATGCCCATTTTTTAAATGAGTTGTTTGTATGTCATTTTTGAGATGTAGGATTTCTTTGTATGTGCTAGATATTAGGCCCTAATTGGACAAGTGGTTCCTAAATATTTTCTTCCATTGAATAGGCTGCCTTTTAGTTTTGAGAAGGTCCAATTTACCTATTTTCTGATTTCTTTGCTTGTGGTTTTGTTGTAAAGTTTATAAAACCATATCCTACTACAAGAACTCATAGAGGTTTCCCTACATTATCTTCAAGGAGATATATGATCTTGATTCTTATAGTTATGTCTTTAATTTTTCTTAAGTTAACTTTTGTATAGGGCATGAGATGGTGATCCTCTCATTTTTTTTGACATGAATATTCAGTTCTCCAAGAACCATTTTGGAAGAGGGCATTTTGTCCCATTTGAGGTGCCTTGGTGACCTTGTTGAATATCAGTAGATCATATGTGAGAGGATCTATATCAGAAATCTTAACTCAGTTCCATTAGTCAGTTTGTCTCTCCTTGTGCCAATATCATGCACATGGTATTGAATTGGCTTTCCCAATTACCAAAATTGCAGTTGCAATTTTTACTGGGTTTGTTCTGAACCTGTAAATTAATTTTGGAAGGATGGATCTTAATAATGCTTAGTTTTCCAATTCATAAACCTGGAATATACTTCCATTTACTTAAGTCTGCTTTGATTTACTTTTTTTTTTTTAATTAATTTATTTTTTATTGTGGGTAAAAAATCAAAATTTTCACAATACATACCAATATTTGTAAAATGATATATAAATATATATGCATATATGTGCATTTGCTTACAAAAATGTTAT
>JAKSZT010020748.1:2073-16065 GCA_026826555.1 Tolypeutes matacus
ACTAAATAGAATAAATAAGGAATTTTTCACACTAGCACTAAGTTTACCAAGTTTTAGAAATCATGAACATATATTCACCTTCTAACATTGCTTCACACACAAGGAGATAATGACCATGCACAGTAACAGTTAAGACTAATAAAGCTCTCATATAATTACAAACCATGGAGATGAGATTATATGCTCCTTGAATAATGAAAAGGAAATAGCTCATAGAATGCATATATGAAATATATTTTGTTAAGAGAACATATTTTGATGCCAAACTGAGTGTACATATTTTATTCAAATGCACTTTTGATGGTTACTAAATTTCACAACTGTGGTAGTTTGAGTATTTGTAGACCTCAGAAAAGTATGTTCTTAAAATAATCCATTTTTGTGCATCTGAAACTATTGTAGGTGAGATGGTTTGTATAGATTACTTCAATAAAGCATAGCCCAGGGTATGTTTTAACCCTTTTTTTTTGGCATCCTTTATAAACAGGATGGATTTTCAGAGAAATTAAAGGCCACCAACACAGAGAGTAAATCCTTGAGGCTGAGAAGGAGGGTCTTGAAGCTTGAAGGCTGGAATATGTGGAGCACAAAGCCAAGAAGAGAAGAATCCATAGAAGTTGATAGAGAAAGCCTAGAAAGAGCAGCCAGGTGCTGAATGCAACAGAACTTAGAGAAAGAGACAGAGCCCAGCAGAGGTTGCCATTGTGCCCTGCCATTTGGTTGGAGCCCAGGATTGCCAGCAGATGATCTTTAGGAACAGAGATTCACATGTTGTAAGTTTTTAAGTTAATAAATCCCCACTGTAAAAGTCAACCCATTTCTGGTATATTGCCTTGACAGCCTTTGGCAAACTAAAACTACATCTTATTGTACACAAAGAAAACCTAAAATGGAAACAGGCATTCTAAATGAGAAATCATATTCTTATTCAGCAATTACAATAATATATAATCAGAAAATAAAGACATAACATAGAAAGACATGGCTAATTTAAAAACACACAATTTTAAATTGCTTAGTTAAATAAAGAAAAAATAACTTACATATAATTTAATGGGCACAATTGTAATAAATGTACAATGCTAATGCAAGATGCTTAAAATAGATTGGTATATGAAAACTATTTTAGGCATGAAATATCTATAAACCTACAGTTTCTCAAATAATAATAAAAAAATGAGTGTACAGACACCAAGAAAAAATTTAAATTGAAATTATAATCTCCATTATAATGTATAGGTAAATATAAATTCACATCAGGTGTTAAATGCAAATGGTTGGAAATTTTTACATCTCTATTAATATATACAATCTATATTCTTTCAACCACCAAAATTCATTTTCTGGTATCAATTCAAAAATAACATCTGCACATGTAGTAAGAGATTTGGATACATGAATTACATACTTTTTAAAATGTGAAAAACTAAATATTCATGAATAAGGGAAGATTTAAATAATGACACCCTACGTTATAGGGACATAATATAGGATCTTTTACATTTCATTAAATGTACTCCACAGGGCGTACAACCTACCTGAGAAAGACCACCTATCTTCTGGTAAGAACCAAGAAGAAGCCCTATATATGATACTGGGTCAGCCTTTTATAGGACTACAAGGTTCTTTCAGTAGTAATAAAGACATTATTACCAACCAATGATCCCTCCCTACCAGTATTCAAAAACACACCATGACCTTATGCCTTGAGTTCATGGGGGCTAATCCCACAGCTACCGGTACCCATGAGCCTTTAGTCTGTATCTATAACTCAGCCACCAGCATCTAGACCCAAATCACAGTTCAACATAACACTCTATGGACATCCCATTTTTGTCTCCATATCTTACAGTTCCCCCACATCTGAGAGTCTTCTACACTGACCTCTGGAAATCAAAGTGTTCCACTATGCCCTCTGGTAAACAAAGACCACCAGCATCATTAAGAATGTCTTAAATCTCTTCTCTAAACTTTCCTTTCTCTTTCCTGCATTCACTGAAACCTTCCACTGAAGATATTGAGTACCCTGCAGCCATCTCAAATGCTGTCTGTCCAATTTTCCCCTGCACTGTATTATCCAGAAGTGTGGTGTGTATCCTCATTGTTACTCTGTTACATATTACAGATGTTAATCTATCCAATTTCAGTCTTCACTACCAATTAACTCTCCCTTGTAGCCAGTCCCTGGAACAATATGCCACATTCATCACAGATTGTATCACCTTGTTCTTCCTCACTCTAACACTGCTCCTGTGGCCATTAAAAAAAAAAAAAAAAAAAAAAAGCTTTATCACAAAAGTTATTTATTGATTACAAAATTATGGCATCCAGAATGTCTGGATGGGAAATGAGTAGCTCAAAGCCAATCAGTCAAATTACCACAATGCATTTGACTCTACCCATTTGAAATTTGCTTTACTACTTTTGTGATTTCTCATTTTCAAGTGTTCAGATTTTCTTTTGTCTCCCCAGATTCCATGAATCTCACATTCAGAACTGATACCTCCACCAATTCTGAACAATTATTCCTTCCCTTTGACTTTGGTTATTTTCATTATGTCACTTAGGTTCTCTAATACCCAAAGCCCTGTGTTTCTTTATGTCAGACTAAATTTTTGAAATAATTAGGAGCTTTCATTTAGCCTAGAATATACCCATTCTTTCAATTAATTTTAATTTGGGAAACACCTAGTTTTAAAGAGTAGATGTTCTGGATGCACAATCTCTCTGCTAATTTAAATATTTTGCATTTTAGTACATCCTTCCTTGCCACAGCAAAGTTGCAAAACTTGATATTTTCTAATACTTCTTTTCCTTGTTTTTTTTTTTTAAATGTATTCCAGACACACAGTAAGTGATATAGGAGTAAAATGGAAGGAAAAAGTCAGATGGAGGTCAGAGAGAAGACTTGATCATCCAATCTGCTTCTGGTCCTTGGAGACAGTACTGATCAAAGAAGTGCTATAGAAACTCAGAATAAAAGTCCATACCTGTCTTTTGATTGGCCTTTGAATCCCTCTCTTTCCATTTCCTGGCATAATTCCTGTGTCTATTTTCAACCAGGTGATGTGAAACTGTTTAGTCTTGATTCTTTCTCCACCTCAGGTGTGAATGATCTTCCTTGGGCATGGCTGGGAGCTTCAGACTGAAGACTATTCTCAGGATGCTGCTAATATAAGGTCTCCCAGGGCTTTTATGAATAATCACTTTCTGGTATTAATGATGGAAAATTTGTGAATGTGCATTCGGAACCACTCTTCTCATAATCTGAATGTCTGTCTTCCCCCACACTGTAAGATTCACAAGGGAAGAGATCTTAACTATCTTGTGCATCCTCTCAAGTTTCACAGGAGAACCTAGAATGGAACATTCATATATGAGAAAATCAATAAATATTCTTGAATAACAAGCTCTAGATGTGAATGACAGAGGTTAGAATTTTCAGATGGCTATTAATATCTCACTATACTTACCATTGAATTCTGTTCCAACTGTGACCCATCTTCACTTTAATCACCACCACCTAGCAACCATTGTCATCATTATCTCCAAGAACTTTAACTTTGGTTGAATGCTTTTCAATGAAAAAGGGCCAGTGCTAAGGGAGTTATCATTTGATATCGGAATTCATTCCCTCAAACACCTCTGAAATAGGTAGTATTATTCTCTCTTCAAAGATACTTGTGGTCATCAGAGTAGAGGTTATATTTGATCAGCCAAAATTTTAACCATTTAACCATTCTTCTCTATTACCCCTGAGAAAGCACTTATCAGTCACAACTCCCAGTAGGGGGCTGTGTCTTGATTTCCTTTTTTATTTTATTTTATTTTATTTTTTATTTTCCTGGTAATTACCAAAGGTACTAGCATAGAAGGCTAAAAGTGATTAAGCACTTTAGCTGGAGTACCAAGCCATCTTGGCCCTATATCATGCTAGCTGTGAGGCCATGGGCAGGTATTTTAAGGTCACTGTATTTCCCTCCTTTGTAAAATGGAGATGATGAAAATGTTGAGGATGATATTGGTGCTGAGGATGGTGGAGATGAAGATGATATTGGGGAAGATAATGATTGACATGGTGATGGTGATGAAATGATGATGTTGGTCCTAATGAAGATAATGATCATGGGTATGCTGGTATCAATGTAACTACACATTGAAAAACAAAAACAAATTTTCTGTGGTACAAAAAGAGAAAGAAATCCCTATCCATTTCTTTTGCTTATAGCATCCTTAAGAAAATTTGTAGTTGTAAAGCTTTTCTCTGCCTATGTGAAATATATGGAATTTTTTTAAACCCAAAAGAAACATTTTGCCAATTTTGCAACCCAGGAATGTCTTTCTCAAGGACCTCCAACAAGTTCTCTGAAATGTAAACATCACGGAAGTTAGGGCCCTTATCTCCCTCTATCTATGGGAGTTTAACTTTTGATCCTGGCTCCAAATTTTAACTATCTACCTACTATGGATATATGAATGATTGTACTATTCCTTTGGATAGAAGCAATTAGCAAACCCAAAGGCCACCCCAATTACTGGGTAAATTTAAGATGAACCATGTGTGACAAATGATGCAGTCAAGAACTTTTGCTTGAGCACTAGTTTATCTTGAGAACATGTATAAATTGTATTTTTATCTACTTGTAAATAACACGTGAAATTATCTTCTTTCTTTGAAATATCTTTTGTGGATTCCTTGTGATGGATCACATTCTGGTTTAATGCTTATTCAATAATATAATTTTATTTCTTAACTCTTCTACCCTTGTCAAGAGAATTTCTTCTGAGTTGGGAGAAGGTTTTGCTTTTCATTATATTTCCCCAATAATGGTGGTGGAGATGATGGTAATGGAGGTGGTGGTGATGAAGGTGATTAGGAAACCTATGAAGATATTGATGATGATGATTAAGATGTGGGTGATGATGATGATAATGGTGTTTTCTTTTTTTGCCATTTAGTTCCTCCTTCATGTATTTGCTATTTCTTACTTTGAAAGTTTTACTTAGAATTATATAGATTTATGTTTATATATAAATGATTTGTCAGTTTTCCAAAATCACAAATATACCCAGAAGTTTATGTTTTTTTTATTTATTGTTTATGGTAAATTTGTATCTGGTGTTTATAGTCTATTTCATTAGCCTTATTTATGGATGATATAAACATTTCCTATTTTGAAGTTTAACTTTTCCTCTATATTTTCTTCCACAAATTTAATAGTTTACTCTTCATAATTTTGATTTTTATTCTACCTTTATGTAATAAATCATCATGGTGTGTGGCACTGATTAAATTTTATTTTAGGGTAGTATCCACTTTGGCAGTCTATGAAGTCCTGCTGAGATGTACATAAGTGTTTCCTCTGGGATGACCTCCTGACTCACTTTCAAGTCTCTTAGCCACATAAACTCATTTGTCTTTACCTTTTCTCCCTTTTATTTGAGGTCTTTTTCCAATTACATTGCTAATTGGTGCTTGGTAGTAATCCCTCAGTGCCAGGGAGGCTAATCCCTGAGAGTCATGTCCCATGCTGGGGGAAAGGTCGCCCCAAATAGTGGGGCTCCTCAGGGCTCTGGAGACACCCAGGGCCTATGGCAAGGCCAGATAGACCCAGAGTTTGGTGCCTTGCCAGTGGGTCTACTTTGGAGTTTGTGCTCCTGAGAGTGACAGAGTTGGACTCAGTTATAGCTTCCCTACATATGGCCCATTTGTCCCTTCTATCTAATCCTATACTTGGTGCTGGAGCTTGTAAGTGTACATACAGGAAACTGAAATCTTTGGGCTGTCCATGTGCCAACTGGGCCCTGAGCCTCAGCAAAGTTGCAACACCTACTCTCCAATTTATTGACCACGTCCATTCTTGTGTGAATTCACAGGTTTCTGTAGTTCACCTCGTCTCTGGATTGGAGAAATTCTAATAATTCTTTACACAGTTCCCCTTCTTGCTACAAATGAGTAATCACATCTGATTTGCAGAATTGACACCCTGTTTATATGAAAGAGATTCAATGGGTTTTGAATTATCTGCTAATAACAATGCATTATCTTCAAGTCCAGGGCAGGCTATGATGAAGAATAAGGTAAACATTGAAGGTCAAAACAGGGAAGCATAGCTTGAACACAGCATATTGATAATCCTGCAATAGCAATGGATGCTTGACAATATGCCATAAAATGTTAAGGCCCTGTTGTCATTAAGGCCCATGCCCAGGTTGAGAGACTGCAGCAACTTTTTTCTTTGCATAAAGGGAAAATTATGTTTCCACAGTGGTTGAATAGTATCTTTTAAAAGAATACAATAATCATAAGGTCTACCAAAAACAAATATTTATATATGGAAAGTGTACCTTGCTTATTTTTCAATTGTGTTGTGAAATACCAACATAGACCCTAGAGCATAATTATCAGATAATATTCAATCAATTTATATATCCATATAAATAAAGATCATTCAGTTCTCAAGAAAGTTCTGTGTATTGGAAAATGCTTACAAGACAGACACGAAGCTTTAGTCTGGAAGATTAAACTTCAGTGGTGTGATAAGAAGATGTCAGTTAATAAGTGAAGATTCAAATTTCTCCCAGATACTTTTAAGTTTTATGAAAGGATAAGGGCAGAGCTTGGAATGGCATATGAGAAAGGTCTTTCAAATACTTGTTGAATAGTTAAAGGATAAATTCGATACATTTGACAGAGTGTTAGATAAATGATGATGAAGATGATAGAAAGATGGTAGATAAATAGATGGATAAGTTATAGATAGATAGATAGATAGATAGATAGATAGATAGATAGATAGATAGAAAGATAGATAAAATTTTGGAAGATCATCAACAGAAACTTGATTGTTAGGTTCCAGCATCCCTTCTCTGAACAGCTTTCTCTGGACTGGGTCTATCATGGTCCACTCTTCCTGGGTGAAATCTATAGCTACATCTTTGAAGGTCACTGATTCCTAAAACAACAGACATTTAAATTCTGCCAGAACTTTCCACACTAATATCACAGTAAGATCAGTTAGATGACATCCTGAGGAATGGAGAGGCTATGTAGAGAGAAAGCTCAAATTACATTTTAAATTCAAGTCAGAATATTATGAATGATAACCTAGTATATGTATACTAGATACACCTACAGAGACATTCAGATGCTGAGTATATAATGTTCCATTATAAAACAATAATACATAAGTTGTGGTGTGATTAAAAGAGATAAGTTTAGGCAGTCTAATAGCACAAATTAAGGACCATTGAAAAATGCTATACTCTTTTACAATCTGGCTTGACACTTCCTTACTGTAGGAGGCCATACTCAATTTTACCTTGGGCCTCCAAATCCTGATTATCATTTTCTATCTTATCTTCTCCTTGATTCTCAGATAAATAATAGAGTTAACCTCTTAATTTGTTCTGGTCTCTCCAGTTATTCAAGTTTTCACCAAATATAAAATATTCCTTTATTAATTGCTTCCAATTATCAAATTTGCACAAACATTATTTACAAAGAGAAAAATGGTTGATTAGGGACAAAGTGGTGATAAGAAATTCAAACATCTTTTCAAAATAAAAATTATCTCTATATACTTTAATATATTTACTATTAGAGAAAAAAAATTATTTCTCATGGCATTTTTGCTTAAGCCTCTCTTGTGCTGCTTTGAACACTATGCAACACTTACCACAGCACCTTTAACACTGGATTGAATCAACTCATCTGTTCAAATATCTACCTCCCATTTGGAGTGTCAAGTTGTGCTCTTACTCATATCTATCACATGTTTTCACAACAATCCTAAAACCATTACTACCACTTACAAGGTTAATGATGAAATATTTCCCAACCAAGACCATGGGCTCCTTCTCTTCTCTGAAAACACAGCCTTAATGGAGGCTGGAACAAATTACTGCAAATATTGGAAAGAGATTATTTCTTAATCTGTTGCTGACCCATCATAATTACCCCAGAATAATGGGTACACTTGATTCATTCTCAGATCCTTGAGTGTCTACTGAGTACACTTAGAATAGACAGTGTAATAGGAGAAATCTGCTCATGTTCTAGCAATAGAGATGTAATTTCAGTAGAAAAAGCAATTCCTTCACCAGGATATGCATTGTTAACTCTTTGGCGATCAGCTGTATTCCTATGATTTTTCACTCTGGAACAGGCAGAGGACAAAGCAGGCAATGCTGACTATGGGGAAAGAAGCCATGAGATTCAAGAATTTTACACAATTTCCAGAGCAATGGGTTATAAATATCCTTTCACCTGGAAGTATACCTGTACCCAACTAACAGAAATACAGAGTGTGCTTCAGAAAAACAGTGGGCAGACTGTCATCTCCCAATGTAATAAGAGATGACTATGGCTCTTGTTGGTAATAAGATATTTATTCAGATCTGTTAGAGATATTAATATGAAAACCACTGTTTTATATGTTAATTAGCCCACAGTGTTCTGAATTTTACATTTTCTCCCTGATTACAAAACATGGGTATCCTTAACTCAGGCCACATGTGGATTTTGGTCTCCACATATAGACAAACACTATGGAATTTCCCAGATTTAATGAATTTTGGTTTATCAGTCCCCTGGACAGTCACTCTTTTTCTGCTCTGCCCAACTCCTGCCCCTTTTTATATACTTGTCTCAAATCATTTTCATTTCCCCACATGGGATTTATTGAAATATCCCTCCCTGAACTCTGACTTTTTGATATATCCCCAAAAGACTTTGATCTCATTCATGAAAATTAAAAATGCAATTCATGATGGAGTTAATCAATTAAGGACTTAGATCATTTGAGATATCAATATCATTCATCCTCCATTTCTAGTCCTTAAACTTCATCAGAAAGTAACATATTTTATCAGTTGTAATGTTCTGCCATGTGCCACAAAACCCATAAGATAAAAAGGCTCAAAAACAGAGACTGAGTGGGTACAAGAAAGTATCAACTCTATTTGATATTTTAGGAAAATGGTTACTGAAATCCTGCCCAATATTAATCATCTTTAATGTAACATCCTTGCATTAATCATTTATTAACTATAAGTTTCCCCTTAACAGTTTGTTAATAATATTATTTCATGGGCAAAATGATAAAGTGTTATAAATAGAAGAAAACACCCCTTTGTATCTGAAATCTAGGGGAAAAAAGGCAAAATTGTGTATTAAATGTGACATAGATTCATTTACATTATTCTCAAAATAATCTTATTGATTATGGTTTATTTATGACAAAATATTTATGGTATATTAACAAAAAAGGACATGATAAGAATTTCAGAAAATTTTAATTACATGAAAAAATTGCATGGCTATAAAACAACAAAGCTAGAAATTGAGGCTTGTTTTGCCTTTATGCCATGCTTAAATTTCTTGAGCTTTACATACCATACCTAGGTTTACCCTGGAAAGTACCTTGTCACGTCAATAACCAGGGCCCACAGCTTGTGGTTAAAGCTTTGTTTTCATTTTTGTTTTTGTTTATCCTTGTTTACATGATTGCTTCTCATGCCCAAATTTATCTCCCTCATGGAAACATCCAGTGCTTTGAAACCCCTTGCCAAATATCAGTCACTATACTGTCTCTATCCTCATTATTTCAGTATAGTTTAATCCACATTTACTCATTTTAACAGATACTTACCAAGAGCAATATTTTTATTTTTCTTATGTCCATCCTACTATTTTTATGTCTACTAATAAACACTCCACATACTTAAAATTTTCTATGATGGCATCTGGCTGAGCACACAATTAGGATATTGTTCCAGGCACAAACAGAGTCACACTAACGGCTATCAAGTATGTGGGAACTCTACTGTATTAAAACTGTATTGGTAATTAAGTAATTCCACTATTCTCCATAAACATGTCAAATATTCTCCATGTCTTTTGAATTTCACACATTCTCACATTGCACTTCACTTTCAAAACATTGAATCACCTCCTACTAATCAGATGGATCATAAAATTTGGCCACTTACCCTTTAATACCATAATATTTTTTAATAATCCTTGGAGTTCACACACATTGGCTACTATTTCTCTCCTACTAAATTGGAAAGTCAGGGTACCACTGGCTGAGTTCAATGTATCCAATTGAACTCTTACTCTCCTGTTTTGTTTGTAACTATACACTGATCACAAATTCAATCTGTTTTACCAGAAACCTCTCCCTCTCTTCACAATCCATTTCATTATGTAAGCTTATATAATTGATTCATGACCCACTTTGGGGGCCTTTGCTTTTTATTTTTTTCTCTGACATCTTAGTCTCCAGTTTTCAAACTACTGTATTGCTCCTTCCACTGCAAAAAGAACTAAATATTTTATTGGAACATCTTAAAACTAAATCCTAGCCACTCTTTCCGCCTTTTATCCACTATCCTGACATGATTACATATTTAATTGATTTTACTTTCTTCCATTCCTATCTCTGAATTGAAAGTAACAAATGATTTCTCTGGAATGCTTCTCTGAGCTATCATCATTGCATGCTTAATTACATATATTTAAAATTGAGTATATTTCAGAACATTACCTCTCTCCGAAAATATAAACATTACGTCTCCTTTAGTCTTCAATATTAGTTAAGGTTCCCACTAGACCTCCAGAGATTGATCCTTTACATTCCTTCACAAAACTACAAAAGACATTGAAACAGTGTTTCCATATATATATACTAAGCACATTTTCACGATTCATTTCCACCGTGACCCACAAACATACCTTCTCACTCCATACTCATTTTCTTTCATTCCTATTTCAAATATGAATTCCTGAGGGATCTTATCACTGAACTCCACCAATCTTAGCATTTACATTAGGTCTATGTTTGGTCTGTCTCTCTCATTGATGTGGACACAGAAAAATCAATCCATGAATGTTAAGATGAGACAAATTTCCCATTGATGATTATATATGCATTTTAAATCAGGAGAAATATATTCACAATTACTCACCTACCCTCAGAAGACCACCTACCTGAAATATCTGTAGCCATATTAAATGGTTTCTTCTGATGGAAAATTCATTGAAAAATAAAGGTAGTCATGTTGAACATTTTCTCCATTACTCACTAGAACCAAATTAGATTGGAAAAACACATGAAGACAATAGTTATTGAAGAAACTGTCATGAGAAATAAAGAAATAAATTTTTGCTCGTGAGCAATCTTTTTATAGACTTGATGATTTCATAAATCATGTAATTCAAGCAATACATCCTGATTAGTTTGCATGTCAATCACGATAAATCTAGGGAGTGGATGTGGCTCAAGGGGTTGAGTGACTGCTTCCCATGAGGTCCTGGGTTCATCACCAGGCCTTCCAAAACAAATAAACAAGCAAGCAAACAAACAAACAAACAAGGAAACATGGAAAAAACAACTCAGGAGAGTGGATATGAGTCAATGGTTGAGCATAGGTTTCCCACATTCAAGGTCCCAGGTTTGATCCCTGGTCCAGCACCACAAAAAAACAGTCTAATCAAGATCTGGACCTTTATACAAAATGCTTTTCCTTTAATTTGGTACATCCAGAAATGCAACTAAAACAGAATATGTCCTTTAATTCATTCATCCCTCTAAATATCTCAAAAGACACCCAAACATGCCTTATTCCAGATGCCTCTCTCATTTGTGGATTTTGGTGGATCTAGTCTGTACTCTAGAGAATATACAGCAAGTGACTCCTTAAAGCTCTTCATTTTGGAGAGGTCTTGTGATTTACCAAATTTCTATCTGGTTATGGGTATCAATTTGACTCTAAATAAATATAAATATTTGTCCTGAAGTTTTATATTCAAAATATTAGGGATTCATAGAAAAATGCTAATAGAAATCCATTGAAATATTTGAAGCAGCAAAATTATATGATCATATTTGTGTTTGTAAGTTAGTCTTTTACTGAAGAATGAAATGAAGTTTAGAGCAAATTGGTGATTTTTAAGTATTAGATGGTTGCATGGCATAGGAGCTTAGAAGTGAAAATTTGAGGGGCAGGATGGAAGGTTATAAGATATAATACAGAATAATCAAATCTCTATCATTTACTTATTCTCTCAGATAT
Source organism: Tolypeutes matacus (assembly GCA_026826555.1). Lineage (NCBI taxonomy): Eukaryota > Metazoa > Chordata > Mammalia > Cingulata > Chlamyphoridae > Tolypeutes > Tolypeutes matacus. The sequence goes on from JAKSZT010020748.1 coordinate 14,152, forward strand.
AATTGAGCTCTAATTGTGTGTTAAACTTTGTGCTAAAGACTGAGCATGCAGTTTTGAAAAAAGTTTTTAGAGTGAAAGAGAGTAATAGCAGTTGAAAAAGAGAATACTTTGTCAAGTATTATATATGGAGAAAAACAAGGTACAGGATAGCGTATATATAATAAAATGTGCCTATTTTGTCAGAACAATAACAAATATATGAATGTATTTGAGTATATGTATATGCATATTTATATATGTGTGCATAATAGAGTATATGTATTTATATAACTTGGTATAGTTATTTAGGTATGAATAATAATAGACAACTTACCCAAGAGTAAATATAAATTACCTTCGGTTCATTTTCAGGACATGTTAAAGAAGTAGAACATGCTTAAAGAGTCAAGAAGTAGAACATGCTTAAAAGATGGTGGTGAAGATCAGAAAGCAGGAAGTTCCAGGAATCAGTCTTTCCACGAAAACAACCACTGAACTGACAGAAACTGAATCAACAATTTTGAACTTCTGGAGACTAGTGAAACACTATACGGAGTCCAGGAAGGAGGTGGAGAAAGAGGGAGGTAAGTTGAAATAAGCTTCCCTGCAGTGATTACTGTCCCCCTTCCCTTAATCTTGCAGTGGGCACCAGTGGAGAATAATTTATGGTACAGTCACATGATACCCTAATATTATGTAGTCATTGGAATGAAAGTTATAGCAGTTGAGTAACAGAAAGCTCTGTGAATTGTTATTTAAGGAGGAAAGCTAGGCCTCCTGACTCTGCAGCTATTGACAGCTCTTGCTGCAGTGTAATGGCTCTTGTTTCTGTATTTCTGTTTCTCCTGTGTACAGCAACAGATTTCTTTCTTCTCTTTCATTTCCTTTTTCATGTTGGCCTTCAGGTTTCACTGGGCCAGTTGGTGGCACCATCTGGGATGGTGCTCTTCTCACCAGGACCTCTGCCTCACCAACATCTCTTCAAAGAGGATCTGGCAGCTGAATCTCTCCTTCACTTCATGTTCTACATGTGCCAAGGAATGCCTCTATGGAGGGGAACACGTGGCAACAAGCCACGCAACAAAAGACATGCTGCCTGGTGACCAGCCAGTCTGGGGTCACAGCACGGTGCCTCCCATTCTCCTCCACTTTTACAGTGGGCTGAGGAATGCAAGCCTCAGGTTCCTCTTGGAAGGGCTTTCGGAAGCTGAGCAAGGACTCGGTGTTGATTAGACTGAGGAGAAAGCCGATGGTGCTCTCTTTGGAAAGCTCAGCCTCAAAGATCTGGGGTGGTTTTCCCACTGGCGAATATGTGGTTTTGGTTTGCCCTCAACAGCTAGGCCTTTACTCTGTGCATTCTGGTAAAATATTTGCCCCTAACCATTTACTTTCTGAAGGAGACCCGTAGGTCAATGAAGTAATGGTCTTCTCAGTGGAAGTTGAAGAAAACATCTCTGATAGCCTTTGAATCTTGCTGGGACTAGAGAGTAGAGCCTGTGATAAGTTATCACCTTTTTGCACACATTTTTACTCTTTGAAAACAGTAAAATAAATATTGTGATTTTATGTTTACAACTATAGATTCATGTATATATATAAATTTTGGTATCTATTTTTAAATTCAAAATGATTTTCTCATTTGTAACATTGAAATCACTTCATATGCCTGAACTTTCCTAATACCATGTTACTTCTTTAAAGAAGTATTTTATGAAAGTGGTTTTCTTAGCAAATTCAGAATGCAAACACTGAAATAAGAGAAATGGTCACCTTTTTAAATGTGTTTCCAAACTTCATTTAAGAGAAGGCTTATAGAAAAGAAATTATGTTTAAAGAAAGATATTGAGTCATATAATGTGCATTAGTTATCACAGATATACATCTTTTTAGCATTTTTAACCAAGCAACAGTTTAATATAAAAATTGCTTTTTCCT